>CM051382.1:467326-510267 GCA_028015245.1 Cardamine occulta | reverse complement strand
AATTTCTATTTTGAAGAGTTATATCTCCGCTTTTAAGGATTTCTAACTTGAAAATGGTCAAATCCTTGTAAATGAAAGCATTGATTCTTCATATTCACATCAATAGGTATTGTTTCAGCCTCCATATGTGTTTTCCTTCCTACAACTCCAAAATTCACCATTAGAAACTCCTTTAAAATTGAAAGAACTAACAGAACTGTGGGATAAGCTATAATACTTGTTTCTTACTTTGACTTGCTTCTCCACCTTGGTAGCATGCTTATACTACTTTTGACACTTCATCACTTATATTCACTCTCATTTCTATTTTGAAGAGTTATATCTCCGCTTTTGGGATTTTCAGCTTTTAAATGGTCAAATCCTTGTAAATGAAAGCATTAATTCTTCATATTCACATCAATAGGTGTTGTGTCAGCCTCCATATGTGTCTTCTTGCCATAATTCGAAATTGCATCATCAGAATCACCTATGAGATGCAAAGAACTAATTGAACTGTGGGATAAGAATACTTATTTCTAACATTGACTTGCTTCTCCACCTTGGTAGCATGCTTATACTACTTTTGACACATCATCACTTATATTCCCTCTAATTTCTATTTTGAAGAGTTATATCTCCGCTTTTAAGGATTTACAACTTGAAAATGGTCAAATCCTTGTAAATGAAAGCATTGATTCTTCATATTCACATCAATAGGTATTGTTTCAGCCTCCATATGTGTTTTCCTTCTACAACTCCAAAATTCACCATTAGAAACTCTTTTAAAATTGAAAAGAACTAACAGAACTGTGGGATAAGCTATAATACTTGTTTCTTACTTTGACTTGCTTTCCACCTTGGTAGCATGCTTATACTACTTTTGACACTTCATCACTTATATTCACTCTCATTTCTATTTTGAAGAGTTATATCTCGCTTTTGGGATTCAGACTTGTAAATGGTCAAATCCTTGTAAATGAAAGCATTGATTCTCTATATTCACATCTATAGGTGTTGTGTCAGCCTCCATATGTGTCTTCTTGCCACAAGTCAAAAATCATCATTAGAATCACCAATGAGATTCAAAGAACTAATAGAACTGTGGGATAAGCTATAATACTTGTTTCTTACATTGACTTGCTTATACACCTTGGTAGCATGCTTATACTACTTTTGACACAACATCACTTATATTCACTCTCATTTATATTTTGAAGAGTTATATCTCCGCTTTTGGGATTTACAGCTTGAAAATGGTCAAATCCTTGTAAATGAAAGCATTGATTCTTCATATTCACATCAATAGGTGTTGTTTCAGCCTCCATATGTGTCTTCTTGCTACAACTCCAAAATTCACAATTAGAATCTCCTCTGAAATTGAAAAAACTAACTGACGGTGGGATAAGCTATAATACTTGTTTCTTACTTTGACTTGCTTCTCCAACCTTGGTAGAATGCTTATACTACTTTTGACACTTCATCACTTATATTCACTCTCATTTTTATTTTGAAGAGTTATAACTCCGCTTTTGGGATTTACAGCTTGTAAATGGTCAAATCCTTGTAAATGAAAACCATTGATTCTTCATATTCACATCAATAGGTGTTGTGTCAGCCTCCATATGTGTCTTCTTGCCATAAGTCAAAAATTCATCAATAGAATCACCTATGAGATGCAAAGAACTAATTGAACTATGGGATAAGAATACTTATTTCTAACATTGACTTGCTTCTCCACCTTGGTAGCATGCTTATACTACTTTTGACACATCATCACTTATATTCCCTCTAATTTCTATTTTGAAGAGTTATATCTCCGCTTTTGGGGATTTACAACTTGAAAATGGTCAAATCCTTGTAAATGAAAGCATTGATTCTTCATATTCACATCAATAGGTGTTGTTTCAGCCTCCATATGTGTTTTCCTTCTACAACTCCAAAATTCACCATTAGGATCTCTTTTAAAATTGAAAGAACTAACAGAACTGTGGGATAAGCTATAATACTTGTTTCTTACTTTGACTTGCTTCTCCACCTTGGTAGCATGCTTATACTACTTTTGACACTTCATCACTTAAATTCACTTTCATTTCTATTTTGAAGAGTTATATCTCCGCTTTTGGGATTTACAGCTTGTAAATGGTCAAATCCTTGTAAATGAAAGCATTGATTCTCCATATTCACATCTATAGGTGTTGTGTCAGCCTCCATATATGTCTTCTTGCCACAAGTCAAAAATTCATCATTAGAATCACCAATGAGATTCAAAGAACTAATAGAACTGTGGGATAAGCTATAATACTTGTTTCTTACATTGACTTTACTGACTTGGTAGCATGCTTATACTACTTTTGACACATCATCACTTATATTCACTCTCATTTCTATTTTGAAGAGTTATATCTCCGCTTTTGGGATTTACAGCTTGAAAATGGTCAAATCCTTGTAAATGAAAGCATTGATTCTTCACATTCACATCAATAGGTGTTGTTTCAGCCTCCATATGTGTCTTCTTGCTACAACTCCAAAATTCACCATTAGAATCTCCTCTGAAATTGAAAGAACTAACAGAACAGTGGGATAAGCTATAATACTTGTTTCTTACTTTGACTTGCTTCTCCACCTTGGTAGAATGCTTATACTACTTTTGATACTTCATCACTTATATTCACTCTCATTTTTATTTTGAAGAGTTATATCTCCGCTTTTGGGATTTACTACTTATAAATGGTCAAATCCTTGTAAATGAAAGCATTGATTCTTCATATTCACATCTATAGGTGTTGTGTCAGCCTCCATATGTGTCTTCTTGCCACAAGTCAAAAATTCGTCATTAGAATCACCTATTAGAGTCAAAGAACTAACAGAACTGTGGGATAAGCTATAATAGTTGTTTCTTACATTGACTTGCTTCTCCACCTTGGTAGCATGCTTAAACTACTTTTTACACGTAATCACTTTTATTCACTATCATTTATATTTTGAAGAGTTATATCTCCGCTTTTGGGATTTATAGCTTGAAAATGGTCAAATCTTTGTAAATGAAAGCATTGATTCTTCATATTCACATCAATAGGTGTTGTTTCAGCCTCCATATGTGTCTTCTTGCTACAACTCCAAAATTCACCATTAGAATCTCCTATGAGATTGAAAAGAACTAACAGCTGTGGGATAAGCTATAATACTTGTTTCTTACTTTGACTTGCTTCTCCACCTTGTAGTAGCGTGCTTATACTACTTTTGACACTTCATCACTTATATTCACTCTCATTTCTATTTTGAAGAGTTATATCTCCGCTTTTGGGATTTCTGACTTGTAAATGGTCAAATCCTTGTAAATGAAAGCATTAATTCTTCATATTCACATCAATAGGTGTTGTGTCAGCCTCCATATGTGTCTTCTTTCCATAAGTCAAAAATTCATCATTAGAATCACCTATGAGATGCAAAGAACTAATTGAACTGTGGGATAAGAATACTTATTTCTAACATTGACTTGCTTCTCCACCTTGGTAGCATGCTTATACTACTTTTGACACATCATCACTTATATTCCCTCTAATTTCTATTTTGAAGAGTTATATCTCCGCTTTTAAGGATTTACAACTTGAAAATGGTCAAATCCTTGTAAATGAAAGCATTGATTCTTCATATTCACATCAATAGGTATTGTTTCAGCCTCCATATGTGTTTTCCTTCTACAACTCCAAAATTCACCATTAGAATCTCTTTTAAAATTGAAAGAACTAACAGAACTGTGGGATAAGCTATAATACTTGTTTCTTACTTTGACTTGCTTCTCCACCTTGGTAGCATGCTTATACTTCTCTTGCCCCTTCATCACTTATATTCCTCTCATTTCTATTTTGAAGAGTTATATCTCGCTTTTGGGATTCTGACTTGTAAATGGTCAAATCCTTGTAAATGAAAGCAATGATTCTTCATATTCACATCAATAGGTGTTGTGTCAGCCTCCATATGTGTCTTCTTTCCATAAGTCAAAAATTCATCATTAGAATCACCTATGAGATGCAAAGAACTAATTGAACTGTGGGATAAGAATACTTATTTCTAACATTGACTTGCTTCTCCACCTTGGTAGCATGCTTATACTACTTTTGACACATCATCACTTATATTCCCTCTAATTTCTATTTTGAAGAGTTATATCTCCGCTTTTAAGGATTTACAACTTGAAAATGGTCAAATCCTTGTAAATGAAAGCATTGATTCTTCATATTCACATCAATAGGTATTGTTTCAGCCTCCATATGTGTTTTCCTTCTACAACTCCAAAATTCACCATTAGAATCTCTTTTAAAATTGAAAGAACTAACAGAACTGTGGGATAAGCTATAATACTTGTTTCTTACTTTGACTTGCTTCTCCACCTTGGTAGCATGCTTATACTACTTTTGACACTTCATCACTTATATTCACTCTCATTTCTATTTTGAAGAGTTATATCTCCGCTTTTGGGATTTACAGCTTGTAAATGGTCAAATCCTTGTAAATGAAAGCATTGATTCTCTATATTCACATCTATAGGTGTTGTGTCAGCCTCCATATGTGTCTTCTTGCCACAAGTCAAAAATCATCATTAGAATCACCAATGAGATTCAAAGAACTAATAGAACTGTGGGATAAGCTATAATACTTGTTTCTTACATTGACTTGCTTATACACCTTGGTAGCATGCTTATACTACTTTTGACACAACATCACTTATATTCACTCTCATTTATATTTTGAAGAGTTATATCTCCGCTTTTGGGATTTACAGCTTGAAAATGGTCAAATCCTTGTAAATGAAAGCATTGATTCTTCATATTCACATCAATAGGTGTTGTTTCAGCCTCCATATGTGTCTTCTTGCTACAACTCCAAAATTCACAATTAGAATCTCCTCTGAAATTGAAAAAACTAACAGAACGGTGGGATAAGCTATAATACTTGTTTCTTACTTTGACTTGCTTCTCAACCTTGGTAGAATGCTTATACTACTTTTGACACTTCATCACTTATATTCACTCTCATTTTTTAGTTTGAAGAGTTATAACTCCGCTTTTGGGATTTTACAAGCTTGTAAATGGTCAAATCCTTGTAAATGAAAGCATTGATTCTTCATATTCACATCAATAGGTGTTGTGTCAGCCTCCATATGTGTCTTCTTGCCATAACTCAAAAATTCGTCAATAGACGCACCGATGAGATGCATAGAACTCATTGATCGATGGGACAAGAATACTTATTTCTAACATTGACTTGCTTTCTCCACCTTGGTAGCATGCTTATACTACTTTTGACACATCATCACTTATATTCCCTCTAATTTCTATTTTGAAGAGTTATATCTCCGCTTTTGGGGATTTACAACTTGAAAATGGTCAAATCCTTGTAAATGAAAGCATTGATTCTTCATATTCACATCAATAGGTGTTGTTTCAGCCTCCATATGTGTTTTCCTTCTACAACTCCAAAATTCACCATTAGAATCTCTTTTAAAATTGAAAGAACTAACAGAACTGTGGGATAAGCTATAATACTTGTTTCTTACTTTGACTTGCTTCTCCACCTTGGTAGCATGCTTATACTACTTTTGACACTTCATCACTTAAATTCACTTTCATTTCTATTTTGAAGAGTTATATCTCCGCTTTTGGGATTTACAGCTTGTAAATGGTCAAATCCTTGTAAATGAAAGCATTGATTCTCCATATTCACATCTATAGGTGTTGTGTCAGCCTCCATATATGTCTTCTTGCCACAAGTCAAAAATTCATCATTAGAATCACCAATGAGATTCAAAGAACTAATAGAACTGTGGGATAAGCTATAATACTTGTTTCTTACATTGACTTGCTTCTACACCTTGGTAGCATGCTTATACTACTTTTGACACATCATCACTTATATTCACTCTCATTTCTATTTTGAAGAGTTATATCTCCGCTTTTGGGATTTACAGCTTGAAAATGGTCAAATCCTTGTAAATGAAAGCATTGATTCTTCACATTCACATCAATAGGTGTTGTTTCAGCCTCCATATGTGTCTTCTTGCTACAACTCCAAAATTCACCATTAGAATCTCCTCTGAAATTGAAAGAACTAACAGAACAGTGGGATAAGCTATAATACTTGTTTCTTACTTTGACTTGCTTCTCCACCTTGGTAGAATGCTTATACTACTTTTGATACTTCATCACTTATATTCACTCTCATTTTTATTTTGAAGAGTTATATCTCCGCTTTTAGGATTTACAGCTTGTAAATGGTCAAATCCTTGTAAATGAAAGCATTGATTCTTCATATTCACATCTATAGGTGTTGTGCCCGCCTCCATATGTGTCTTCTTGCCACAAGTCAAAAATTCGTCATTAGAATCACCTATTAGAGTCAAAGAACTAACAGAACTGTGGGATAAGCTATAATAGTTGTTTCTTACATTGACTTGCTTCTCCACCTTGGTAGCATGCTTAAACTACTTTTTACACGTAATCACTTTTATTCACTATCATTTCTATTTTGAAGAGTTATATCTCTGCTTTTGGGATTTATAGCTTGAAAATGGTCAAATCTTTGTAAATGAAAGCATTGATTCTTCATATTCACATCAATAGGTGTTGTTTCAGCCTCCATATGTGTCTTCTTGCTACAACTCCAAAATTCACCATTAGAATCTCCTATGAGATTGAAAGAACTAACAGAACTGTGGGATAAGCTATAATACTTGTTTCTTACTTTGACTTTGCTTCCACCTTGGTTGCATGCTTATCCTACTCTTGACACTTCATCACTTTTTCTCTCTCCCACGTCTACTTTGAAGAGTTATATCTCCGCTTTTGGGATTTACAGCTTGTAAATGGTCAAATCCTTGTAAATGAAAGCATTGATTCTTCATATTCACATCAATAGGTGTTGTGTCAGCCTCCATATGTGTCTTCTTGCCATAAGTCAAAAATTCATCAATAGAATCACCTATGAGATGCAAAGAACTAATTGAACTATGGGATAAGAATACTTATTTCTAACATTGACTTGCTTCTCCACCTTGGTAGCATGCTTATACTACTTTTGACACATCATCACTTATATTCCTCTAATTTCTATTTTGAAGAGTTATATCTCCGCTTTTGGGGATTTACAACTTGAAAATGGTCAAATCCTTGTAAATGAAAGCATTGATTCTTCATATTCACATCAATAGGTGTTGTTTCAGCCTCCATATGTGTTTTCCTTCTACAACTCCAAAATTCACCATTAGAATCTCTTTTAAAATTGAAAGAACTAACAGAACTGTGGGATAAGCTATAATACTTGTTTCTTACTTTGACTTGCTTCTCCACCTTGGTAGCATGCTTATACTACTTTTGACACTTCATCACTTATATTCACTCTCATTTCTATTTTGAAGAGTTATATCTCCGCTTTTGGGATTTACTTGTAAATGGTCAAATCCTTGTAAATGAAAGCATTGATTCTCTATATTCACATCTATAGGTGTTGTGTCAGCCTCCATATGTGTCTTCTTGCCACAAGTCAAAAATTCATCATTAGAATCACCAATGAGATTCAAAGAACTAATAGAACTGTGGGATAAGCTATAATACTTGTTTCTTACATTGACTTGCTTCTACACCTTGGTAGCATGCTTATACTACTTTTGACACAACATCACTTATATTCACTCTCATTTATATTTTGAAGAGTTATATCTCCGCTTTTGGGATTTACAGCTTGAAAATGGTCAAATCCTTGTAAATGAAACCATTGATTCTTCATATTCACATCAATAGGTGTTGTTTCAGCCTCCATATGTGTCTTCTTGCTACAACTCCAAAATTCACCATAAGAATCTCCTCTGAAATTGAAAGAACTAACAGAACAGTGGGATAAGCTATAATACTTGTTTCTTACTTTGACTTGTTTCTCAACCTTGGTAGAATGCTTATACTACTTTTGACACTTCATCACTTATATTCACTCTCATTTTTATTTTGAAGAGTTATATCTCCGCTTTTGGGATTTACAGCTTGTAAATGGTCAAATCCTTGTAAATGAAAGCATTGATTCTTCATATTCACATCAATAGGTGTTGTGTCAGCCTCCATATGTGTCTTCTTGCCATAAGTCAAAAATTCATCAATAGAATCACCTATGAGATGCAAAGAACTAATTGAACTATGGGATAAGAATACTTATTTCTAACATTGACTTGCTTCTCCACCTTGGTAGCATGCTTATACTACTTTTGACACATCATCACTTATATTCCCTCTAATTTCTATTTTGAAGAGTTATATCTCTGCTTTTGGGGATTTACAACTTGAAAATGGTCAAATCCTTGTAAATGAAAGCATTGATTCTTCATATTCACATCAATAGGTGTTGTTTCAGCCTCCATATGTGTTTTCCTTCTACAACTCCAAAATTCACCATTAGAATCTCTTTTAAAATTGAAAGAACTAACAGAACTGTGGGATAAGCTATAATACTTGTTTCTTACTTTGACTTGCTTCTCCACCTTGGTAGCATGCTTATACTACTTTTGACACTTCATCACTTATATTCACTCTCATTTCTATTTTGAAGAGTTATATCTCCGCTTTTGGGATTTACAGCTTGTAAATGGTCAAATCCTTGTAAATGAAAGCATTGATTCTCCATATTCACATCTATAGGTGTTGTGTCAGCCTCCATATATGTCTTCTTGCCACAAGTCAAAAATTCATCATTAGAATCACCAATGAGATTCAAAGAACTAATAGAACTGTGGGATAAGCTATAATACTTGTTTCTTACATTGACTTGCTTCTCCACCTTGGTAGCATGCTTATACTACTTTTGACACATCATCACTTATATTCACTCTCATTTATATTTTGAAGAGTTATATCTCCGCTTTTGGGATTTACAGCTTGAAAATGGTCAAATCCTTGTAAATGAAAGCATTGATTCTTCATATTCACATCAATAGGTGTTGTTTCAGCCTCCATATGTGTCTTCTTGCTACAACCCCAAAATTCACCATTAGAATCTCCTCTGAAATTGAAAGAACTAACAGAACAGTGGGATAAGCTATAATACTTGTTTCTTACTTTGACTTGCTTCTCCACCTTGGTAGAATGCTTATACTACTTTTGACACTTCATCACTTATATTCACTCTCATTTTTATTTTGAAGAGTTATATCTCCGCTTTTGGGATTTGACTTGTAATTGGTCAAATCCTTGTAAATGAAAGCATTGATTCTTCATATTCACATCTATAGGTGCTGTGTCAGCCTCCATATGTGTCTTCTTGCCACAAGTCAAAAATTCGTCATTAGAATCACCTATTAGAGTCAAAGAACTAACAGAACTGTGGGATAAGATATAATACTTGTTTCTTACATTGACTTGCTTCTCCACCTTGGTAGCATGCTTGAACTACTTTTTACATGTAATCACTTATATTCACTATCATTTCTATTTTGAAGAGTTATTTCTCCGCTTTTGGGATTTATAGCTTGAAAATGGTCAAATGCTTGTAAATGAAAGCATTGATTCTTCATTTTCACATCAGGAGGTGTTGTTTCAGCCTCCATATGTGTCTTCTTGCTACAACTCTAAAATTCACCATTGGAATCTCCTATGAGATTCAAAGAACTAACAGAACCTTGGGATAAGCTATAATACTTGTTTCTTACTTTGACTTGCTTCTCCACCTTGGTAGCATGATTAAACTACTTTTGACACTTCATCAATTATATTCACTCTCATTTCTCTTTTGAAGAGGTATATCTCCGCTTTTGGGATTTACAGCTTGTAAATGGTCAAATCCTTGTAAATGAAAACATTGATTCTCCATATTCACATCTATAGGTGTTGTGTCAGCCTCCATATGTGTCTTCTTGCCACAAGTCAAAAATTCATCATTAGAATCACCTATGAGATGCAAAGAACTAATTGAACTGTGGGATAAGATATAATACTTATTTCTAACATTGACTTGCTTCTCCACCTTGGTAGCATGCTTATACTACTTTTGACACGTCATCACTTATATTCACTATCATTTTTATTTTGAAGAGTTATATCTCCGCTTTTGGGATTTACAGCTTGAAAATGGTCAAATCCTTGTAAATAAAAGCATTGATTCTTCATATTCACATCAATAGGTGTTGTTTCAGCCTCCATATGTGTTTTCCTTCTACAACTCCAAAATTCACCATTAGAATCTCCTTTGAAATTGAAAGAACTAACAGAACTGTGGGATAAGCTATAATACTTGTTTCTTACTTTGAATTGCTTCTCCACCTTGGTAGCATGCTTGAACTACTTTTTACACGAAATCACTTATATTCACTATCATTTCTATTTTGAAGAGTTATATCTCTGCTTTTGGGATTTACAGCTTGTAAATGATCAAATCCTTGTAAATGAAAGCATTGATTCTTCATATTCACATCTATAGGTGTTGTGTCAGCCTCCATATGTGTCTTCTTGCCATAACTCAAAAATTCATCATTAGAATCACCTATGAGATTCAAAGAACTAACAGAATTGTGGGATAAGCTATAATACTTGTTTCTTACATTGACTTGCTTCTCAACCTGGGTAGCATGCATAAACTACTTTTTACACTTATATACACTATCATTTCTATTTTGAAGAGTTATATCTCCGCTTTTGGGATTTACAGGTTGAAAATGGTTAAATCCTTGTAAATGAAAGCATTGATTCTTCATATTCACATCAATAGGTGTTGTTTCAGCCTCCATATGTGTCTTCTTGCTACAACTCCAAAATTCACCATTAGAATCTCCATTGAAATTGAAAGAACTAACAGAACTGTGGGATAAGCTATAATATTTATTTCTTACTTTGACTTGCTTCTCCACCTTGGTAGCATGCTTATACTACTTTGAAGAGTTATATCTCCGCTTTTGGGATTTACAGCTTGTAAATGGTCAAATCCTTGTAAATGAACGCATTGATTCTTCATATTCACATCTATAGGTGTTGTTTCAGCCTCCATATGTGTCTTCTTGCTACAACTCCAAAATTCACCATTAGAATCTCCTATGAGATTGAAAGAACTAACAGAACTGTGGGATAAGCTATAATACTTGTTTCTTACTTTGACTTGCTTCTCCACCTTGGTAGCATGCTTATACTACTTTTGACACTTCATCACTTATATTCACTCTCATTTCTATTTTGAAGAGTTATATGTCCGCTTTTGGGATTTACAGCTTGTAAATGGTCAAATCCTTGTAAATGAAAGCATTGATTCTCCATCTTCACATCTATAGGTGTTGTGTCAGCCTCCATATGTGTCTTCTTGCCATAAGTCAAAAATTCATCATTAGAATTACCTATGAGATTCAAAGAACTAACAGAAGTGTGGGATAAGCTATAATACTTGTTTCTTACATTGACTTGCTTCTCCACCTTGGTAGCATGCTTAAACTACTTTTTACACGTAATCACTTATATTCACTATCATTTCTATTTTGAAGAGTTATATATCCACTTTTGGGATTTATAGCTTGAAAATGGTCAAATCCTTGTAAATGAAAGCATTGATTCTTCATATTCACATCAATAGGTGTTGTTTCAGCCTCCATATGTGTCTTCTTGCTACAACTCCAATATTCACCATTAGAATCTCCTATGAGATTAAAAGAACTAACAGAACTGTGGGATAAGGTATAATACTTGTTTCTTACTTTGACTTGCTTCTCCACCTTGGTAGCATGCTTATACTACTTTTGACACTTCATCACTTATATTCACTCTCAATTCTATTTTGAAGAGTTATATCTCCGCTTTTGGGATTTACAGCTTGTAAATGGTCAAATCCTTGTAAATGAAAGCATTGATTCTTCATATTCACATCTATAGGTGTTGTGTCAGCCTCCATATGTGTCTTCTTGCCATAAGTCAAAAATTCATCATTAGAATTACCTATGAGATTCAAAGAACTAACAGAAGTGTGGGATAAGCTATAATACTTGTTTCTTACATTGACTTGCTTCTCCACCTTGGTAGCATGCTTAAACTACTTTTTACACGTAATCACTTATATTCACTATCATTTCTATTTTGAAGAGTTATATATCCACTTTTGGGATTTATAGCTTGAAAATGGTCAAATCCTTGTAAATGAAAGCATTGATTCTTCATATTCACATCAATAGGTGTTGTTTCAGCCTCCATATGTGTCTTCTTGCTACAACTCCAATATTCACCATTAGAATCTCCTATGAGATTAAAAGAACTAACAGAACTGTGGGATAAGGTATAATACTTGTCTCTTACTTTAACTTGCTTCTCCACCTTGGTAGCATGCTTATACTACTTTTGACACTTCATCAATTAAATTCACTTTCATTTCTCTTTTGAAGAGGTATATCTCCGCTTTTGGGATTTACAGCTTGTATATGGTCAAATCCTTGTAAATGAAAGCATTGATTCTTCATATTCACATCTATAGGTGTTGTGTCAGCCTCCATATGTGTCTTCTTGCCATAAGTCAAAAATTCATCATTAGAATTACCTATGAGATTCAAAGAACTAACAGAAGTGTGGGATAAGCTATAATACTTATTTCTAACATTGACTTGCTTCTCCACCTTGGTAGCATGCTTATACTACTTTTGACCCGTCATCACTTATATTCACTATCATTTCTATTTTGAAGACTTATATCTCCGCTTTTGGGATTTACAGCTTGAAAATGGTCAAATCCTTGTAAATGAAAGCATTGATTCTTCATATTCACATCAATAGGTGTTGTTTCAGCCTCCATATGTGTTTTCCTTCTACAACTCCAAAATTCACCATTAGAATCTCCTTTGAAATTGAAAGAACTAACAGAACTGTGGGATAAGCTATAATACTTGTTTTTTACTTTGACTTGCTTCTCCACCTTGGTAGCATGCTTGAACTACTTTTTACACGTAATCACTTATATTCACTATCATTTCTATTTTGAAGAGTTATATCTCCGCTTTTGGGATTTACAACTTGAAAATGGTCAAATCCTTGTAAATGAAAGTATTGATTCTTCATGATAAGATCTCCCTAGATCAACTCTGATTTAGGCTGTGTCGACGTGATGGTGTTGATGAGGGTGGAGGCGCGACGTTGAGAGTGAAGGTGCGGTGGTAGTAATGTGATCGGATGGAGCCTGGGCGTGATTACTTGGAGAACAGGTTGGTGATTGTTATGGATAGATTTTTTGATGGTAAGATGATTTAGAACAGGTAGCAGAATTTCTTGATCACAAAGTGTTGAGAAATTCGGATTCAATGAAGATATTTCACGAATCAAAGTGAGGGAAGAAATCAAACTTTCAGTTTTTTTCATAAATTCTTCGCTGCCTAACAATGATCACGCCACTAGGGTTTTATAACACAACCCTAGTTAAAAACGCAGACCTAATTAATAAAAGGAAACATCATGTAGTTTTTTTGTAAAATAAACAACAAGCAGTTTTTAATTTAAAACAGAAACAGCGAGGCGTCCCTTCCCACAGGAACCTAGTTAGTGCGCCGCTAAAATACTACGTACAAAGTCACAGTGACTTGTACATTATTACCAACTAACAATGACTCCTAAATAACTTCGACGTAGTGATTCATCTGCCTCATTAAAAACCATGCTTTGAGAAAACCCATTGGGATAAAACTCATCATGGGAAAAAAGTACTGATTCCTCACCTAAGTTACTTAGTCATCATTACGGCGCAGTCTTCATAGTGGTGCTGTTGAAGACTTGAATCACCGGTGGATTGAATGCTCCTTCGGCTATGAGTGAATGAGCTTCCTTGGCCATCTCTTTAGCTCTGGAACGAGTGATCCTCCCAACTATCTCTGGTTCTTCCTCAGCTCCGGGCTCCTCAGTTCCCTTGCTATCCATGATCATATCATCCCCTCCCTCTTGAAAAGGGATTTGTCCTCAAATCTGTATCTGCAATATAGGGAAGCAAGTCGAGACACATTTAACGATGGAGATATGTTATACTTACCGTGGAGGTCAATCTGATAAGCATTGTTGTTGATCCTCTTGATGACTTCAAATGGTCCGTCAACCCGTGGCATAAGCTTGCTCTTCCTCTCTTGGGAATCTTTCCTTCCCGTAAATGAACCCACACCTAAGTCGCCTTCTTCGAAGATCATCTCCTTTCTGCCCTTGTTTGCTTGTTTTTTAAATTTAGTCCTCTTCTCGATATTCTCCTTAGCCTTTAGCGTGTATCTTCCTCACCTGTTCAGCTTTTTTTCTTGCCATCTAAACTACATTTCACACTTAACGGCAAAGGGATCAAATCTAAGAGTGTGATTTAGGCTTAAACCCAAAAAAAATTTCAAAAGGGGAAAAGAGAGTTGCAGAATGCTTAGCGTGATTATAGGCAAACTCCACGTGTGGTAAGCACTCTTCCCATGACTTGATATTATTTTTTTACCAACGCATACAGAAGTGTAGACAATGTTCTGTTCACCACCTCTGTTTGACCGTCAGTCTGAGGATGACACGTCGTTGAAAATGTCAGCTTGGTTCCTAGTTTAACCCATAAGGTTCTCCAGAAGTGCCCTAGAAACTTGGTATCTCGGTCTGAGACTATCTCTTGAGGCATGCCATGTAGACGTACTATTTCCCTGAAAAACAAGTTAGCTACAACAACAGCATCATCCGTCTTGTGACTAGTAATAAAGTGAGCCATCTTCTTTGAACCTGTCAACAACCACAAATATAGAATCTCTACCATTTCTGGTTCGAGGTAAGCCAAGTACAAAATCCATAGAAATATGAGTCCAAGGTTGAGAAGGGATAGGGAGAGGAGTGTACAAACCGTGAGGCTGCACCTTACTTTTTGCCATTTTACAAACAGCACACCTAGAACAAACCTTCTCGACGTCTGTCTTCATATTTGGCCAATAGAAGTGATCTTGCAGTCCAGATAGGGTCTTTGCTACTCCAAAATGCCCAGCTAGTCCACCTCCATGAGCTTCTCTGACGAGCAGTTCCCTAATAGATCCGCGTGGGATGCACAGTCTACTGTTGTAGAATAAATATCCTGCCTGTCTAAAATACTTTTCAAAAGCAAACTTATGGCATTTGCCATAGCTCTCAGCAAAATCAAGGTCAGTCTCGTACAGGTCTATGATATGTTCAAACCCAGGTAATTTCGATGTTAACGTAGAAACAAGAGTGTACCTTCTGGATAATGCATCTGCGACTACATTATCCTTACCTTTCTTGTACTTAACAATGTATGGAAACGTTTCAATGAACTCCATCCACCTGGCGTGCCTCTTGTTGAGCTTCTGTTGTCCCTTGAGATGCTTCAATGACTCGTGGTCAGTGTGAATAACAAACTCCTTAGGCCATAAGTAATGTTGCCACGTCTGAAGGGCTCGAACCAATGCGTATAACTCCTTGTCATAAGAGGGATAATTCAGCGTTGATCCTCCTAATTTCTCCTTTGAAATATCGTTGGTTTCTTATCCTGCATAAGAACTGCTCCAATACCTAAGCCAGACGCATCACATTCAATCTCAAAGGTTTTCATAAAATCAGGAAGTACTAAAAGAGGGGAATTGATAAGCTTCTCTTTAAGGGCTGTAAAAGCCTGCTCTTGGGTGCCTCCCCACTTGAACCCCATGTCTTTCTTGATGACTTCGATCTAGGCGCCTAATGGTGCTAAAATCTCTCACAAACCGCCTATAAAAGCCTGCTAGTCCATGGAAGCTCCGACTTCTCCCTACGTTCTTAGGGGCTGGCCATTCCTTGATTGCCTTTATTTTCTCCTCATCTACCTTCACCCCATCTGCACTTACTACGAAGCCTGGGAAAACAACTTCATTAGTGCAGAAAGAACATTTAAAGCGATTAGCAAAAAGAGATTGAGAACGAAGAACATCTAGAACCCTGCGGATGTGTTCTAAATGCTCCTCCAAACCTTTGCTGTAGATGAGTATATCATCAAAGTAGACTACCACGAAGACTCCTATGAACTGTCTTAAGGCGTGATTCATTAAGCGCATGAAGGTGCTGGGAGCATTGGTGAGACCAAACGGCATGACTAACCATTCATACAGCCCCTGCTTGGTCTTGAAAGCAGTCTTCCACTCATCCCCTTCCTTCATTCTGATCTGGTGATACCCACTCTTCAAATCGATCTTGGAGAAGATTGTTGATCCACACAACTCATCTAGCATATCGTCAAGCCTTGGAATCGGATGTCTGTACTTTACGGTTATGTTATTGATTGCTCTGCAGTCTACACACATCCTCCATGTTCCATCCTTTTTCGGAACTAACAAGACTGGTACTGCGCATGGACTCAAGCTCTCTCTGATATGTCCTTTAATCATTAGCTCTTCTACTTGCTTCGAAGCTCCTTTGTCTCTACGGGATTTGTTCATGCGCTGGTCCGTTGGGGGTGCTGATCCTGGTACTAAATCTATCTGGTGCTCTATCCCACGGATTGGAGGTAGTCCTGGTGGTATCTCTTCTGGAAAAACATCCACGTATTCCTGCAAAATCTCATTCATAGCACTAGGTAGCTCCTGTGAAAGATTAGTACTAACAAGGGATTCCTTGTATATGAACATAAAGCGTAGTCATTTCAGGATCAAAGAGTTTAGGAGAATTCACTTTGTGATTGATGTAGAGGCTGTTGGAAACTTGCTCTCTCTCTGGCGGTTCATATGGAGCTGATCCTTGATAGATTTCACCTGGTGTGAGTGGGAGAAGAGTGACCTTAGTCCCTTGAACTCAAATGAATGCTTGTTGGTATAACCATCATGCATAACCCTCTGTCCAAACTGCCATGGTCGTCCCAATAGAATGTGGCTAGACTTCATAGGAATCACATCACATATCAGCTCATCTTCATATTTCCCAATGGCGAGATTCACTACCACTTGTTGCGAAACGGTTAAAGCTCCTTTGTTGTTCAGCCATTGTAGTTGATAAGGACGAGGATGTGAAGTGGTCTTGAGGTTGAGCTTCTTTACCATCTCTTCACTCGCAGCATTAGTACAACTTCCACCATCCACTATCAATGTGCAGACCTTATCTCTTACTACACATCTCGTGTGGAAGAGATTCTCTCGCTGTCCTCTATCATCTGGGTGTACTTGAACACTTAGGGTTCTGCGTGCTACCAACATTTCTCCAATGGGTGCGGATTCTACTGCTTCCTCTAGTTCATGATCAGTTTCACTTTCTGAGCTATCCTGCGGTACAATATCTCCCCCTTCCCGAAGCAGAAACACTCTCTTATTCGGACAGTCCCGGGAGTAATGTCCCATGCCTTGACACTTGAAACACCTAACCTGACTAGTAGCAGCTCCAGCCCTGTGTTTAAATTCGGTCTTAACCCCTTCTTTAACGTGAGGCTGGCTTAGTGTCCTTGGTATAGATAGGTTTGTTGAGCTCTCTTGGCTTAGGGATGTTGGACGAGAAAGTGGGTCTTCCGATTTTTCTCTTAATTTGTGATTCAATCAGCTCCCTCCTTATGTACCATCTCTTGTACATCCTCATAATTCTGCAGCTCCACTTTATCTTGAATCTCTCTGTTTAGTCCCCCAAGGAACCTAGACGCACACCATATCTTCACTCTCGCTCGGATCAGCCCGATCATTAAAGTTTCAAGCTCCCGATAATAGTCTCTAACTGACTTCGTACCTTGGATGAGGCGCCTCAGCTTGTTAAGAATTTCTCTCGATAATGCTTGCTGGAACAAACCTCTTTCTCATTTGCACCACCAGCTGCTCCCAAGTAGTAACAGGAGGCTCTCTATGTCTCTGCCTGGACATTCCCAGCTGTTCCCACCACAAGAGCATACCCTTGAATTCTGAGACAGCAATCTTCACCTTATTGAGCTCATAAGTTCCTTGGACCAGAAAATTAGATTCCATCTTCCTTTCCCGGTCTAAATAAACCTCTGGATCGTTGGTGCCATAAAAAGGTGGGTCTTGAATCTTGATATGGTTCAGTTGCTGTCTCAAAGGATCAAAGTCTCGGCCATTGACTCTGTATGCGTCTCTTCTCGCGGTTCTCCTACTATGCGTAGAGGCCTCTTCTTCATCGGAATATTGTACCTCGGAGTTTCCCGTGAATGCTCTATGCCCCAACAACATACTCTTCTCTGTCTTTGTCAACTAGATGGATACCTACCTCAGCCCTAGAACCAGCTTGTCTCCTCCGATTAAACACGGTTTCCCTTCCTACATGAGGTGATCTAACAGTTTTGATGCGAGATAAGCAGGGTGATCCTACATGTGACTTGCCCTTGGCGAGGCGGATAGCTTCATTAGGACTAGGCGGTTCTGAAGTTATGCAGATCAGTAGCACTGGCCTCTTTTTGGAGATCCTTGAGGCGTTGCTCGAACTGGGTGGTAGCTGCTCTATTTGTTGGTTGAGTTGCGTTTTAACAGCCTCACTTGATACCTTGATTTGTTCAGCCATGGCTTTGTTAAGAGCTGCCATGGTTTCAGTTAAGAAAGCTCCATGGTACCTAAGATTTACCAAAAGCTCGCAGTAACTGGTTCTAATAAAAATCAATAGATAATATTAAAATAATGCATAAACAAATTCCTAATCTAATTAGGTTTTGAGTGCAGCCACGAAATCCTATTCTAGTTAGGGTTTGATGCAGCAACCGATCCTAAACTAACTAGGAACGAAAATCAAGGACAGCTACAATGAATTCCTAATGCAACTAGGAATGAAAATAGAACGAAATTGAAGCAAAAACAGCAAGGAAAAACGCCTAGGGTATGCAAACAAAATTCTGAAACTAAAACAGTATGGAGATGGCGTTTTAGGGTTAGAGAAATTCTCAGCCTTTGGTTCAGAGTTGGCTCTGATACCACTTGATAAGATCTCCCTAGATCAACTCTGACTTAGGCTGTGTCAACGTGATGATGTTGATGAGGGTGGAGGCGCGACGTGGAGAGTGGAGGTGCGGTGGTAGTGATGTGATCGGATGGAGCCTGGGCGTGATTACTTGGAGAACAGGTTGGTGATTGTTATGGATAGATGTTTTGATGATAAGATGATTTAGAACAGGTAGCAGAATTTCTTGATCACAAAGTGTTGAGAAATTCGGATTCAATGAAGATATTTCACGAATCAAAGTGAGGGAAGAAATCAAACTTTCAGTTTTTTTCCATAAATTCTTCGCTGCCTAACAATGATCACGCCACTAGGGTTTTATAACACAACCCTAGTTAAAACGCAGACCTAATTAATAAAAGGAAACATCATGTAGTTTTTTTGTAAAATAAACAACAAGCAGTTTTTAATTTAAAACAGAAAGCAATGGCGTCCCTTCCCACGAGGAACCTAGTTGGTGCGCCTCTAAAATACTAAGTACAAAGTCACTTTGACTTGTACATTATTACCCACTAGCAATGACTCCTAAATAACTTCGGCGTAGTGATTCATCTGCCTCATTAAAAACCATGCTGAGAAAACCCATTGGGATAAAACTCTTCATGGGAAAAAGAGTACAGATTCCTCACCTAAGTTACTTAGTCATCATTACCGGGTGCAGTCTTCATAGTGGTGATGTTGAAGACTTGAATCATCGGTGGATTGAATGCTCCTTCGGCTATGAGTGAATGAGCTTCCTTGGCCATCTCTTTAGCTCTGGAACGAGTGATCCTCCCAACTATCTCTGGTTTTTCCTCAGCTCCAGGCTCCTCAGTTCCCTTGCTATCCATGATCATATCACTTCATATTCCCATTAATAGGTGTTGTTTCAGCCTCCATATGTGTCTTCTTGCTACAACTCCAAAATTTACCATTAGAGTCTCCTTTGAAATTGAAAGAACTAACAGAACTGTGGGATAAGCTATAATATTTGTTTCTTACTTTGACTTGCTTCTCCACCTTGGTAGCATGCTTATACTACTTTTGACACTTCATCACTTATATTCACTCTCATTTCTATTTTAAAGAGTTATATCTCCGCTTTTGGGATGTACAGCTTGTAAATGGTCAAATCCTTGTAAATGAAAGCATTGATTCTTCATATTCACATCTATAGGTGTTGTGTCAGCCTCCATATGTGTCTTCTTGCCATAAGTCAAAAATTCGTCATTAGAATCACCTATGAGATTCAAAGAACTAATAGAACTGTGGGATAAGCTATAATACTTGTTTCTTACATTGACTTGCTTCTCCACCTTGATAGCATGCTTAAACTACTTTTTACACGTAATCACTTATATTCACTATCATTTCTATTTTGAAGAGTTATATCTCCGCTTTTGGGATTTACAGCTTGAAAATTGTTAAATCCTTGTAAATGAAAGCATTGATTCTTCATATTCACATCAATAGGTGTTGTTTCAGCCTCCATATGTGTCTTCTTGCTACAACTCCAAAATTCACCATTAGAATCTCCTTTGAAATTGAAAGAACTAACAGAACTGTGGGATAAGCTATAATATTTATTTCTTACTTTGACTTGCTTCTCCACCTTGGTAGCATGCTTATACTACTTTTGACACTTCATCACTTATATTCACTCTCATTTCTATTTTGAAGAGTTATATCTCCGCTTTTGGGATTTACAGCTTGTAAATGGTCAAATCCTTGTAAATGAAAGCATTGATTCTTCATATTCACATCTATAGGTGTTGTGTCAGCCTCCATATTTGTCTTCTTGCCACAAGTCAAAAATTCGTCATTAGAATCACCTATTAGAGTCAAAGAACTAACAGAACTGTGGGATAAGCTATAATACTTGTTTCTTACATTGACTTGCTTCTCCACCTTGGTAGCATGCTTAAACTACTTTTTACACGTAATCACTTTTATTCACTATCATTTCTATTTTGAAGAGTTATATCCCTGCTTTTGGGATTTATAGCTTGAAAATGGTCAAATCCTTGTAAATGAAAGCATTGATTCTTCATATTAACATCAATAGTTGTTGTTTCAGCCTTCATATGTGTCTTCTTGCTACAACTCCAAAATTCACCATTAAAATCTCCTATGAGATTGAAAGAACTAACAGAACTGTGGGATAAGCTATAATACTTGTTTCTTACTTTGACTTGCTTCTCCACCTTGGTAGCATGCTTATACTACTTTTGAAACTTCATCACTTATATTCACTCTCATTTCTATTTTGAAGAGTTATATCTCCGCTTTTGGGATTTACAGCTTGTAAATGGTCAAATCCTTGTAAATGAAAGCATTGATTCTTCATATTCACATCTATAGGTGTTGTGTCATCCTCCATATGTGTTTTCTTGCCATAAGTCAAAAGATCGTCATTAGAATCACCTATGAGATTCAAAAAACTAACAGAACTGTGGGATAAGCTATAATACTTGTTTCTTACATTGACTTGCTTCTCCACCTTGGTAGCATGCTTATACTACTTTTGACACTTCATCAATTATATTCACTCTCATTTCTCTTTTGAAGAGGTATATCTCCGCTTTTGGGATTTACAGCTTGTAAATGGTCAAATCCTTGTAAATGAAAGCATTGATTCTCCATATTCACATCTATAGGTGTTGTGTCAGCCTCCACATGTGTCTTCTTGCCACAAGTCAAAAATTCATCATTAGAATCACCTATGAGATGCAAAGAACTAATTGAACTGTAGGATAAGATATAATACTTATTTCTAACATTGACTTGCTTCTCCACCTTGGTAGCATGCTTATACTACTTTTGACACGTCATCACTTATATTCACTATCATTTCTATTTTGAAGAGTTATATCTCCGCTTTTGGGATTTATAGATTGAAAATGGTCAAATCCTTGTAAATGAAAGCATTTATTCTTCATATTCACATCAATAGGTGTTGTTTCAGCCTCCATATGTGTCTTCTTGCTACAACTCCAAAATTCACCATTAGAATCTCCTATGAGATTGAAAGAACTAACAGAACTTTGGGATAAGCTATAATACTTGTTTCTTACTTTGACTTGCTTCTCCACCTTGGTAGCATGCTTATACTACTTTTGACACTTCATCACTTATATTCACTCTCATTTCTATTTTGAAGAGTTATATCTCCGCTTTTGGGATTTACAGCTTGTAAATGGTCAAATCCTTGTAAATGAAAGCATTGATTCTTCATATTCACATCTATAGGTGATGTGTCAGCCTCCATATGTGTCTTCTTGCCATAAGTCAAAAGATCGTCATTAGAATCACCTATGAGATTCAAAAAACTAACAGAACTGTGGGATAAGCTATAATACTTGTTTCTTACATTGACTTGCTTCTCCACCTTGGTAGCATGCTTAAACTACTTTTTACACGTAATCACTTATATTCACTATCATTTCTATTTTGAAGAGTTATATCTCCGCTTTTGGGATTTATAGCTTGAAAATGGTCAAATCCTTGTAAATAAAAGCATTGATTCTTCATATTCACATCAATAGGTGTTGTTTCAGCCTCCATATGTGTCTTCATGCTACAACTCTAAAATTCACCATTAGAATCTCCTACGAGATTAAAAGAACTAACAGAACTATGGGATAAGCTATAATACTTGTTTCTTACTTTGACTTGCTTCTCCACCTTGGTAGCATGCTTATACTACTTTTGACACTTCATCAATTATATTCACTATCATTTCTATTTTGAAGAGTTATATCTCCGCTTTTGGGATTTATAGCTTGAAAATGGTCAAATCCTTGTAAATGAAAGCATTGATTCTTCATATTCACATCAATAGGTGTTGTTTCAGCCTCCATATGTGTCTTCTTGCTACAACTCCAAAATTCACCATTAGAATCTCCTTTGAAATTGAAAGAACTAACAGAACTGTGGGATAAGCTATAATATTTATTTCTTACTTTGACTTGCTTCTCCACCTTGGTAGCATGCTTATACTACTTTTGACACTTCATCACTTATATTCACTCTCATTTCTATTTTGAAGAGTTATATCTCCGCTTTTGGGATTTACAGCTTGTAAATGGTCAAATCTTTGTAAATGAAAGCATTGATTCTTCATATTCACATCTATAGGTGTTGTGTCAGCCTCCATATGTGTTTTCTTGCCACAAGTCAAAAATTCGTCATTAGAATCACCTATTAGAGTCAAAGAACTAACAGAACTGTGGGATAAGCTATAATACTTGTTTCTTACATTGACTTGCTTCTCCACCTTGGTAGCATGCTTGAACTACTTTTTACACGTAATCACTTATATTCACTATCATTTCTATTTTGAAGAGTTATATCTCCGCTTTTGGGATTTACAACTTGAAAATGGTCAAATCCTTGTAAATGAAAGCATTGATTCTTCAAATTCACATCAATAGGTGTTGTTTCAGCCTCCATATGTGTCTTCTTGCTACAACTCCAAAATTCACCATTAGAATCTCCTTTGAAATTGAAAGAACTAACAGAACTGTGGGATAAGCTATAATATTTGTTTCTTACTTTGACTTGCTTCTCCACCTTGGTAGCATGCTTATATTACTTTTGACACTTCATCAATTATATTCACTCTCATTTCTCTTTTGAAGAGGTATATCTCCGCTTTTGGGATTTACAGCTTGTAAATGGTCAAATCCTTGTTAATGAAAGCATTGATTCTTCATATTCACATCTATAGGTGTTGTGTCAGCCTCCATATGTGTCTTCTTGCCACAAGTCAAAAATTCGTCATTAGAATCACCTATTAGAGTCAAAGAACTAACAGAACTGTGGGATAAGCTATAATACTTGTTTCTTACATTGACTTGCTTCTCCATCTTGGTAGCATGCTTAAACTACTTTTTACACGTAATCACTTTTATTCACTATCATTTCTATTTTGAAGAGTTATATCTCCGCTTTTGGGATTTACAGCTTGTAAATGGTCAAATCCTTGTAAATGAAAGCATTGATTCTCCATATTCACATCTATAGGTGTTGTTTCAGCCTCCATATGTGTCTTCTTGCTACAACTCAAAAATTCATTATTAGAATCACCTATGAGATTGAAAGAACTAACAGAACTGTGGGATAAGCTATAATACTTGTTTCTTACTTTGACTTGCTTCTCCACCTTGGTAGCATGCTTATACTACTTTTGACACGTCATCACTTATATTCCCTCTCATTTCTATTTTGAAGAGTTATATCTCGCTTTTGGGGATTTACAACTTAAAAATGGTCAAATCCTTGTAAATGAAAGCATTGATTCTTCATATTCACATCAATAGGTGTTGTGTCAGCCTCCATATGTGTCATCTTGCTACAACTCCAAAATTCACCATTAGAATCTCCTCTGAAATTGAAAGAACTAACAAAACTGTGGGATAAGCTATAATACTTGTTTCTTACTTTGACATGCTTCTCCACCTTGGTAGAATGCTTATACTACTTTTGACACTTCATCACTTATATTCACTCTCATTTCTATTTTGAAGAGTTATATGTCCGCTTTTGGGATTTACAGCTTGAAATTGGTCAAATCCTTGGTAATGAAAGCATTGATTCTTCATATTCACATCAATAGGTGTTGTTTCAGCCTCCATATGTGTCTTCTTGCTACAACTTCAAAATTCGTCATTAGAATCATCTATGAGATTGAAAGAACTAACAGAACTGTGGGATAAGCTATAATACTTGTTTCTTACATTGACTTGCTTCTCCACCTTGGTAGCATGCTTAAACTACTTTTTACACTTCATCACTTATATTCAGTATCATTTCTATTTTGAAGTATTATATCTCCGCTTTTGGGATTTACAGCTTGAAAATGGTTAAATCCTTGTAAATGAAAGCATTGATTCTTCATATTCACATCTATAGGTGTTGTTTCAGCCTCCATATGTGTCGTCTTGCCACAAGTCAAAAATTCGTCATTAGAATCTCCTTTGAAATTGAAAGAACTAACAGAACTGTGGGATAAGCTATAATATTTATTTCTTACTTTGACTTGCTTCTCCACCTTGGTAGCATGCTTATACTACTTTTGACACTTCATCACTTATATTCACTCTCATTTCTATTTTGAAGAGTTATATGTCCGCTTTTGGGATTTACAGCTTGAAAATGGTCAAATCCTTGGTAATGAAAGCATTGATTCTTCATATTCACATCAATAGGTGTTGTTTCAGCCTCCATATGTGTCTTCTTGCTACAACTTCAAAATTCGTCATTAGAATCATCTATGAGATTGAAAGAACTAACAGAACTGTGGGATAAGCTATAATACTTGTTTCTTACATTGACTTGCTTCTCCACCTTGGTAGCATGCTTAAACTACTTTTTACACTTCATCACTTATATTCAGTATCATTTCTATTTTGAAGTATTATATCTCCGCTTTTGGGATTTACAGCTTGAAAATGGTTAAATCCTTGTAAATGAAAGCATTGATTCTTCATATTCACATCTATAGGTGTTGTTTCAGCCTCCATATGTGTCGTCTTGCCACAAGTCAAAAATTCGTCATTAGAATCTCCTTTGAAATTGAAAGAACTAACAGAACTGTGGGATAAGCTATAATATTTATTTCTTACTTTGACTTGCTTCTCCACCTTGGTAGCATGCTTATACTACTTTGACACTTCATCACTTATATTCACTATCATTTCTATTTTGAAGAGTTATATCTCCGCTTTTGGGATTTACAGCTTGAAAATGGTCAAATCCTTGTAAATGAAAGCATTGATTCTTCATATTCACATCAATAGGTGTTGTTTCAGCCTCCATATGTGTCTTCTTGCTACAACTTCAAAATTCACCATTAGAATCTCCTTTGAAATTGAAAGAACTAACAGAACTGTGGGATAAGCTATAATATTTGTTTCTTACTTTGACTTGCTTCTCCACCTTGGTAGCATGCTTATATTACTTTTGACACTTCATCAATTATATTCACTCTCATTTCTCTTTTGAAGAGGTATATCTCCGCTTTTGGGATTTACAGCTTGTAAATGGTCAAATCCTTGTAAATGAAAGCATTGATTCTTCATATTCACATCTATAGGTGTTGTGTCAGCCTCCATATGTGTCTTCTTGCCACAAGTCAAAAATTCGTCATTAGAATCACCTATTAGAGTCAAAGAACTAACAGAACTGTGGGATAAGCTATAATACTTGTTTCTTACATTGACTTGCTTTTCCATCTTGGTAGCATGCTTAAACTACTTTTTACACGTAATCACTTTTATTCACTATCATTTCTATTTTGAAGAGTTATATCTCCGCTTTTGGGATTTACAGCTTGTAAATGGTCAAATCCTTGTAAATGAAAGCATTGATTCTCCATATTCACATCTATAGGTGTTGTTTCAGCCTCCATATGTGTCTTCTTGCTACAACTCAAAAATTCATCATTAGAATCACCTATGAGATTGAAAGAACTAACAGAACTGTGGGATAAGCTATAATACTTGTTTCTTACTTTGACTTGCTTCTCCACCTTGGTAGCATGCTTATACTACTTTTGACACGTCATCACTTATATTCCCTCTCATTTCTATTTTGAAGAGTTATATCTCGCTTTTGGGGATTTACAACTTGAAAATGGTCAAATCCTTGTAAATGAAAGCATTGATTCTTCATATTCACATCAATAGGTGTTGTGTCAGCCTCCATATGTGTCTTCTTGCTACAACTCCAAAATTCACCATTAGAACCTCCTCTGAAATTGAAAGAACTAACAGAACTGTGGGATAAGCTATAATACTTGTTTCTTACTTTGACATGCTTCTCCACCTTGGGTAGAATGCTTATACTACTTTTGACACTTCATCACTTATATTCACTCTCATTTCTATTTTGAAGAGTTATATCTCCGCTTTTGGGATTTACAGCTTGAAAATGGTCAAATCCTTGGTAATGAAAGCATTGATTCTTCATATTCACATCAATAGGTGTTGTTTCAGCCTCCATATGTGTCTTCTTGCTACAACTTCAAAATTCGTCATTAGAATCATCTATGAGATTGAAAGAACTAACAGAACTGTGGGATAAGCTATAATACTTGTTTCTTACATTGACTTGCTTCTCCACCTTGGTAGCATGCTTAAACTACTTTTTACACTTCATCACTTATATTCACTATCATTTCTATTTTGAAGAGTTATATCTCCGCTTTTGGGATTTACAGCTTGAAAATGGTTAAATCCTTGTAAATGAAAGCATTGATTCTTCATATTCACATCTATAGGTGTTGTTTCAGCCTCCATATGTGTCGTCTTGCCACAAGTCAAAAATTCGTCATTAGAATCTCCTTTGAAATTGAAAGAACTAACAGAACTGTGGGATAAGCTATAATATTTATTTCTTACTTTGACTTGCTTCTCCACCTTGGTAGCATGCTTATACTACTTTTGACACTTCATCACTTATATTCACTCTCATTTCTATTTTGAAGAGTTATATCTCCGCTTTTGGGATTTACAGCTTGTAAATGGTCAAATCCTTGCAAATGAAAGCATTGATTCTTCATATTTGTAGATTTTGTGTTAAATTTGTTTGAAGATTAGCAAAGAAAACAAGTTTAATGTTTTTCCTTTTTGGCTGAACGTTTTTTTTTTCTACTTGACAATCAATCATAGTTACATAAGTCTTTTTAGTTAAGATAACAAAAGGAGCAGCTCAAAATACAACAAGAAGCACCGCTTGTTTAGAAAAATATCACACAGCCTTTGTTGACTTTTTTGACGTGCTTGTGTGCCTTCTTCCTCCTATTGGGCTTCTCTTGACATACTTGTGTACGTTCTTCCTCCTATTGGGCCAATTTAAAAAGAAATTTGATGGACCTAATCAGGCTTGTCTTCTTTGGGCTCTCCTCTTGGGTCTTTTTCGACACCAACTATGTTTAATGGTGGAGAGGTGTGTGTTTGCTCCCTTTTAACATTCCCCCTCAAGATAGGCTGGGAAAAATCCAACAAGCCAATCTTGTAATGTAATGTATCACACACCTTTGAAGATGTTGCTTTGGTGAAAATGTCTGCCACTTGATCTGAGCTCTTCACAAAGGATGGAACTATGACACCTTCACGAACCTTCTCTCCGCGTAGTGGCAGTCAACCTCTATATGTCTTGTTGTTTCACGGAACACAGAGTTGGCCGCTACGTGTATTGCCGCTTGATTGTCACAATGCAAGACAATAGGCTGAGATGATTCAATACTAAGGCCTTTCAGAAAATTCTTTAACCAAACAAGCTCCCTAGTCATGTTTGCCATGGCTTCGTGCCTCCTTCGCACTTGATCTTGAGATGACATTCTGTTTCTTGCTTTTCCAGGTGACCAAGTTACCTCCAATAAAGGTACAATACCCAGTTGTAGACTTCCTATCAATTTTATCTCCCCTGCCATCAGCATCACAATACCCCACAATATCAGTGTTGAAGTTGCAACCCATCCATATACCTTTCCCTGGTGTACCTTTAATGTATCTTAATATTCTTTCAACCATTCTCCAATGATGCCTGCTTGGAGCATGCATATGCTGGCTCACTTGGTTGACTGCAAAACATATATCTGGTCGAGTAATGGTGAGATATATCAACTTACCCACCATCCTTTGGTATTGTTTCTCATTCGCAGCTGGTTCCCCCTTTGGCTCATCCTTATAGTTTTCCTCAATAGGTGTCTTGCATGGCTTTGAACCAAGCTTTCCTGTATCTGACAGTAGATCTAGAGCATACTTCCTTTGTGAGAGAAACAACCCATCATCAAGCTTACAAACTTCAATCCCAAGGAAATATCTCAGCTCACCTAAGTCTTTGATATCAAAGGACGCTTTAAGAAGCTCCTTAGTGTGCTTAATACCATCCACATCATCACCAGTTATGATTATATCATCAACATAGATGAGAACTGCAACTATACCCTTTTCTCCTTGCATTGTGAATAAGGTATGATCTGCTTCGGATCTCTTGAATCCATCTTCAAGAAGGCAGCTGCTTAACCTTTGGTACCAAGCTCTAGGTGATTGCTTAAGACCGTATATTGCCTTCTTGAGCTTGCACACTTTGCTTTTATCAGCTGAATCATGAAACCCCTCAGGTGGTGCCATATAAACTTCTTCTTCTAAGTCTCCTTGCAAGAAGGCATTCTTGACATCCATTTGCCAGAGATCCCATGATAGATTTGTTGCTATTGACAGAAGAACTCTTACTGAATGCAGCTTAGCCACAGGAGCAAATGTCTCTGTGTAGTCTTCACCATATTTTTGAGTGTACCTCTTGGCAATTAGCCGAGCCTTGTACCTTTCAATCTCTCCTGAACTTGTGTACTTGATTGTGTAAACCCATCGACATCCCACAACTTTTTTATTACTTGGTAAATTAACCATACTCCAAGTACCATTCTTACGCATGGATGCAATTTCTTCTTGCATTGCTTTAACCCATACTTCGCTTAAACATGCTTCCTCATAACTTGTGGGAACCTTGTGTTGCTCTATCTTGGAAAGAAAGGCTTGGTGTTCACTTGGGAGATGAGAAACCGAACAATAGCCTTGGATTGGATGAGCAATGGCTTTGTTGTTGTAGTAAACCCTTGTGTTCCTCCAGTTCTCTGGGCCATGTCTCACTCTATTACTCCTTCTTAGAGGTGGGGCTGATTCTTCCTCAGATTCTGTCTCCTCAGAATCCTCAACAACTTCACCTTCTAACGAGAAAGTGCTAGATCCATCTTGTTGAGATTCCCCCTCTCCAGTATGTTCATTAGATTTTGGAGTAGACTCTCCTTCTTCAATGTGATCATTGTCCCCACCTTCCTCATCAGTGTCTCCAATTTGAGTTGTTTCTTGACTGTTCTCTTCACTTCTGGTTTGCGTTGGTTTTTGACCAACAAGTGTGTTTAAACCATCAAGGATAAATTGCAAGGTAGCTGCTTTGTCGTTGGGAGAAGTGAGGTCTTCTAAGCTCTTCCATTCTTTCTTATCAAAGAACCCATTGGCTTCATCAAACTTAACATCTCTGGAAATATACATTCTCCTGGCACTTGGTTCATAACATCTATACCCCTTTTGTGTTGATGAATACCCTATAAATATACATTTGATGCTTTTGGGTTCTAATTTGTTTCTCTGAGCCTCTGGAATAAAGACATAACACACGCATCCAAATACCCTCAGATGATTAATGCTTGGTTTAGTGCCATTCAGAACCTCATAGGGAGAAACTCCTTCAAGTTGTTTGGTTGGCAGTCGATTGATCAAGTAAGCCGCTGTCATAACTGCATCTCCCCAATATTCCTTGGGAACTCCTCTATCAAACATAAGTGTCCTTGCAATTTCCATTAAGTGTCTATTCTTGCGCTCAGACACGCCATTCTGCTTGAGGAGTGTAGGCGCTAAGATGTCGGTGAACAATCCCTTGCTTCTCCAACAAGTTTTTAAACTGATTACTTGTATACTCTCCACCGTTGTCACTTCACGAAAACTTTTATCTTTGTCCCCGTATTGTGTTAACACATAATTGTAGAACTTTTCAAAAGCTTCTTAAAAACATGACTTTTTGATGGCAGGAGAGTAACCCATGTATACTTGGACTTCTCATCAATAAAGGATACAAAATATTTATATTGATTTGGGAAACACATGGGGCTGTCCAAACATCAGAATGAACTAGATCAAAGCATTGGTTATACGATGAGATGACTCAGGAAAAACAACTCTACAATGCTTCCCCATGATGCATGCTTCACATCCTTGATGATCTTGATCTAGCTCTGGAAAAACAAGTTTAAGGACCTGGGAGTGTGGATGACCAAGTCTAGCATGCCAAAAAGTGTCAATGCAACCAGACTTCATAGCTGAGTGAGTAGCAACCGGCTGAATACTATCCAAAACGTAAAGGCCATTCTTATTACTTCCTTCGCCAATAGTCTTCCCTGACTTATTGTCCTGAAACAATACATCATCAGAACTGAACACAGCCAAACACTCAAGATCCTTTGTCACCTTTTTGAACTGATAGTAAGTTGGACGTAAATTCTGGCATATATAGAGCTTTTGAGTTCTTACTAAACATTTCTAACTCTCCAATTCCTCTAATCGCTATATCTTGTCCATTAGCAATACTAACTTTCCCAGAGTGTGGTTTCACATTTGACAACAGTTCTGAGTCACTAATCATATGGTGTGTGGCCCCTGAGTCTATAATAATAGGTTTATGAAGCTCAGAACCTGAGAAACTCTTACCAGATTCTGTCAGCTTGGTGATGCTCTTGATGAGTGCATCCAAGTCTGACCTTCTCACAACATCATCACCTCCAGCAGTAGCATTTCCTCTTGTAGTATGACTCATTTCCTTCATAGACTTTGGTTTCAAGTGAGGATTGAGCGTCCAGCATCTCTCCTTGGTATGTCCCCTGACTTCTTGCAATGATCACACCATAGGTTTTTCCTCTTCTCAGTTGATTGAAATGAGCCTTTACTCACATAAGCTGTTTCACTAGTTCCTTGGAAGAGACCTTTTGATCCTTCCTCCTTCTGGATCATCATGCATACTTCATTTAGGCTAGGTAGCTTTTCAAACCTTAAGATATGGTGAATCAAACCCTTGAATGATCCATTAAGAGTAAGTAGAAGTCCAAAAACTTGATCTTGCTCACGCCTCTCATTCAACTCCTTCAGATCGATGGTGGGTGGTCTAAGCAGATCCAGTTCTGCCCATAGACCCCTGAATTCTCCAAAAAAGTCTTTGAACAATCGTTCCCCTTGTTGAATATTGTTCAAGGATTTCTTAACCTCAAAGATTCTGCTGAGATTAGAGATATTTCCATAAACACTCATAAGAGTGTCCCAAAGCTCCTTTGCAGTTTCACAATAGGAATATGCTGCAAGGATGGATTGCTCTAGTGAACTTTGGAGAACCGCAAGAACAAGCTGGTCCTCTTGAATCCACTTATAATCATCTTGGCTGGTGCTGGCTTTGAGTGGAGACTCCACAGCTCCTTCATCCGCTTCAGCCTTCTTCTCCCTGTCTTTTGACATCTCTTGAGAACCTTCAATATGCTCCCATAAGCCACGGCTTCTCAAGGCAGTTCTTGTGGTTCTTGACCACAGAAGATAGTTATCTCCTTTGAGAACAATTGGAAGAGTGATTTGTTTCTGATTCTCCATTTGGAAAACAGAGTGATAGTGTTTGTATTTGTGAAACAAAGTAGGTCTTTAAGAACTAATCTGCTCTGATACCATGTAGATTTTGGGTTAAATTTGTTTGAAGATTAGCAAAGAAAACAAGTTTAATGTTTTTCCTTTTTGGCTGAACGTTTTTTTTTTTCTACTTGACAATCAATCATAGTTACATAAGTCTTTATAGTTCAGATAACAAAAGGAGCAGCTCAAAATACAACAAGAAGCACCGCTTGTTTAGAAAAATATCACACAGCCTTTGTTGACTTTTTTGACGTGCTTGTGTGCCTTCTTCCTCCTATTGGGCTTCTCTTGACATACTTGTGTACGTTCTTCCTCCTATTGGGCCAATTTAAAAAGAAATTTGATGGACCTAATCAGGCTTGTCTTCTTTGGGCTCTCCTCTTGGGTCTTTTTCGACACCAACAATGTTTAATGGTGGAGAGGTGTGTGTTTGCTCCCTTTTAACAATATTCACATCTATAGGTGTTGTGTCAGCCTCCATATGTGTCTTTTTGCCACAATTCAAAAATTCGTCATTAGAATCACCTATTAGAGTCAAAGAACTAACAGAACTGTGGGATAAGCTATAATACTTGTTTCTTACATTGACTTGCTTCTCCACCTTGGTAGCAAGCTTATACTACTTTTTACACGTAATAACTTTTATTCACTATCATTTCTATTTTGAAGAGTTATATCTCCAATTTTAGGATTTATAGCTTGAAAATGGTCAAATCCTTGGTAATGAAAGCATTGATTCTTCATATTCACATCAATAGGTGTTGTGTCAGCCTCCATATGTGTCTTCTTGCTACAACTCAAAAATTCACCATTAGAATCTCCTATGAGATTGAAAGAACTAACAGAACTGTGGGATAAGCTATAATAGTTGTTTCTTACTTTGACTTGCTTCTCCACCTTGGTAGCATGCTTATACTACTTTCGACACTTCATCACTTATATTCACTCTCATTTCTATTTTGAAGAGTTATATCTCCGCTTTTGGGATTTATAGCTTGTAAATGGTCAAATCCTTGTAAATGAAAGCATTGATTCTCCATATTCACATCTATAGGTGTTGTGTCAGCCTCCATATGTGTCTTCTTGCTACAACTTCAAAATTCGTCATTAGAATCACCTATGAGATTCAAAGAACTAACAGAACTGTGGGATAAGCTATAATACTTGTTTCTTACATTGACTTGCTTCTCCACCTTGGTAGCATGCTTAAACTACTTTTTACACTTCATCACTTATATTCACTATCATTTCTATTTTGAAGAGTTATATCTCCGCTTTTGGGATTTACAGCTTGTAAATGGTCAAATCCTTGTAAATAAAAACATTGATTCTTCATATTCAAATCTATAGGTGTTGTGTCAGTATCCATATGTGTCTTCTTGCCACAAGTCAAAAATTCGTCATTAGAATCACCTATTAGAGTCAAAGAACTAACAGAACTGTGGGAAAAGCTATATACTTATTTCTTACATTGACTTGCTTCTCCACCTTGGTAGCATGCTTATACTACTTTTTACACGTAATCACTTTTATTCACTATCATTTCTATTTTGAAGAGTTATATCTCCGCTTTTAGGATTTATAGCTTGAAAATGGTCAAATCCTTGGTAATGAAAGCATTGATACTTCATATTCACATCAATAGGTGTTGTTTCAGCCTCCATATGTGTCTTCTTGCTACAACCCCAAAATTCACCATTAGAATCTCCTATGAGATTGAAAGAACTAACAGAACTGTGGGATAAGCTATAATACTTGTTTCTTACTTTGACTTGCTTCTCCACCTTGGTAGAATGCTTATACTACTTTTGACACTTCATCACTTATATTCACTCTCATTTCTATTTTGAAGAGTTATATCTCCGCTTTTGGGATTTACAGCTTGTAAATGGTCAAATCCTTGTAAGTGAAAGCATTGATTCTTCATATTCACATCAATAGGTGTTGTTTCAGCCTCCATATGTGTCTTCTTGCTACAACTCCAAAATTCGTTATTAAAATCACCTATGAGATTCAAAGAACTAACAGAACTGTGGGATAAGCTATAATACTTGTTTCTTACATTGACTTGCTTCTCCACCTTGGTAGCATGCTTAAACTACTTTTTACACTTCATCACTTATATTCACTATCATTTCTATTTTGAAGAGTTATATCTCCGCTTTTGGGATTTACAGCTTGAAAATGGTCAAATCCTTGTAAATGAAAGCATTGATTCTTCATATTCACATCAATAGGTGTTTCAGCCTCCATATGTGTCTTCTTGCTACAACTCCAAAATTCACCATTAGAATCTCCTTTGAAATTGAAAGAACTAACAAAACTGTGGGATAAGCTATAATATTTGTTTCTTACTTTGACTTGCTTCTCCACCTTGGTAGCATGCTTATATTACTTTTGACACTTCATCAATTATATTCACTCTCATTTCTCTTTTGAAGAGGTATATCTCCGCTTTTGGGATTTACAGCTTGTAAATGGTCAAATCCTTGTAAATGAAAGCATTGATTCTTCATATTTACATCTATAGGTGTTGTGTCAGCCTCCATATGTGTCCTCTTGCCACAAGTCAAAAATTCGTCATTAGAATCACCTATTAGAGTCAAAGAACTAACAGAACTGTGGGATAAGCTATAATACTTGTTTCTTACATTGACTTTCTTCTCCATCTTGGTAGCATGCTTAAACTACTTTTTACACGTAATCACTTTTATTCACTATCATTTCTATTTTGAAGAGTTATATCTCCGCTTTTGGGATTTACAGCTTGTAAATGGTCAAATCCTTGTAAATGAAAGCATTGATTCTCCATATTCACATCTATAGGTGTTGTTTCAGCCTCCATATGTGTCTTCTTGCTACAACTCAAAAATTCATCATTAGAATCACCTATGAGATTGAAAGAACTAACAGAACTGTGGGATAAGCTATAATACTTGTTTCTTACTTTGACTTGCTTCTCCACCTTGGTAGCATGCTTATACTACTTTTGACAAGTCATCACTTATATTCCCTCTCATTTCTATTTTGAAGAGTTATATCTCGCTTTTGGGGATTTACAACTTGAAAATGGTCAAATCCTTGTAAATCAAAGCATTGATTCTTCATATTCACATCAATAGGTGTTGTGTCAGCCTCCATATGTGTCTTCTTGCTACAACTCCAAAATTCACCATTAGAATCTCCTCTGAAATTGAAAGAACTAACAGAACTGTGGGATAAGCTATAATACTTGTTTCTTACTTTGACATGCTTCTCCACCTTGGTAGAATGCTTATACTACTTTTGACACTTCATCACTTATATTCCCTCTCATTTCTATTTTGAAGAGTTATATCTCCGCTTTTGGGATTTACAGCTTGAAAATGGTCAAATCCTTGGTAATGAAAGCATTGATTCTTCATATTCACATCAATAGGTGTTGTTTCAGCCTCCATATGTGTCTTCTTGCTACAACTTCAAAATTCGTCATTAGAATCATCTATGAGATTGAAAGAACTAACAGAACTGTGGGATAAGCTATAATACTTGTTTCTTACATTGACTTGCTTCTCCACCTTGGTAGCATGCTTAAACTACTTTTTACACTTCATCACTTATATTCACTATCATTTCTATTTTGAAGAGTTATATCTCCGCTTTTGGGATTTACAGCTTGAAAATGGTTAAATCCTTGTAAATGAAAGCATTGATTCTTCATATTCACATCTATAGGTGTTGTTTCAGCCTCCATATGTGTCGTCTTGCCACAAGTCAAAAATTCGTCATTAGAATCTCCTTTGAAATTGAAAGAACTAACAGAACTGTGGGATAAGCTATAATATTTATTTCTTACTTTGACTTGCTTCTCCACCTTGGTAGCATGCTTATACTACTTTTGACACTTCATCACTTATATTCACTCTCATTTCTATTTTGAAGAGTTATATCTCCGCTTTTGGGATTTACAGTTTGGAAATGGTCAAATCCTTGCAAATGAAAGCATTGATTCTTCATATTCACATCTATAGGTGTTGTGTCAGCCTCCATATGTGTCTTCTTGCCACAATTCAAAAATTCGTCATTAGAATCACCTATTAGAGTCAAAGAACTAACAGAACTGTGGGATAAGCTATAATAGTTGTTTCTTACATTGACTTGCTTCTCCACCTTGGTAGCAAGCTTATACTACTTTTTACACGTAATCACTTTTATTCACTATCATTTCTATTTTGAAGAGTTATATCTCCGGTTTTAGGATTTATAGCTTGAAAATGGTCAAATCCTTGGTAATGAAAGCATTGATTCTTCATATTCACATCAATAGGTGTTGTTTTAGCCTCCATATGTGTCTTCTTGCTACAACTCCAAAATTCACCATTAGAATCTCCTATGAGTTTGAAAGAACTAACAGAACTGTGGGATAAGCTATAATACTTGTTTCTTACTTTGACTTGCTTCTCCACCTTGGTAGCTGATATGAACCTCCTGAGCATATGGATCGATTCTGAAGTTGAGGAAGTCGAAAGATCACGATCTGGGAATTTCAGAGAATGAGCTCGAGCAAGTTTGATCGAGCTGGAAGCGCGGAAGTGCTCGGATTTCGCTAAAAACTTAGGAGCGCTTAGTTAAAGAGCTGAGTAGTCGGTCTCTTAAGTTTCGTTTCGATCTGACAAGCGGGCGAAGAGAAACGAGGGCACGGATGGAGCGGATCTAGGTGATTTCGGACCAGGTGGAGTGAGTAGCTTCAGTTCGAGAGATATGAGCTTCTCTTGAACGGCTGAGTTCTTCCTTTGATGGATTTTTCGAACCAAAAGGAAGAAGCAGTTGGATTTCCCAACCAGTGAACTATCTAGAGAGTTGGATGAAAATAGAAGATAGTTGATTTCCACAAAGAGTTTACAAGTCTTTAAATAGCTAGGGTTGCTGTAAAATGAAAATGGGCCAAAAATAGAGTAATGGGCTAAATACATAGATATAGATATAAATGGGTTCTCTTGTTCAATTGTGACCCATAAGCCTCATTAAAACCTTACTTGCCAAAACCCAGTGGGAAAAAGACAAGTGAAGGAAAAAGAGTGCGAATGGATCACAAGCCCATTTATACCTCTTCACAAGCCTGAATCGATACTAAGGCATTGTGGACTGGTGAGTCTTCTTCTTGAATCTGCTTCATCATTCCAGCCACCAATTGGTTGAGTTGTTTGGCTTTGGCTCTGGTTATTGGTCCGGTTGGCATCTCGATTATCTTAGCAGCTCCACGATCATCTCCTAGCTCCTCCTCAGCCTCTAGTTCTTCTTCTTCCTCCTTGCTGCTCAGGTTCATATCATCTCCTCCCTCTTGAAAAGGATTTGTCCTCAAATCTGGATCATCTGCAACAAAAGGAATCAAGTCAGACACATTGAAACTGGGACTAACTTCATACTTACCTTGAAGATCGAGTTGATAGGCGTTGTCATTAATCCTCTTGGTGACTGTGAATGGTCCATCAATTCTGGGCATTAATTTGGACTTCCTCTCAGCTGGGAACCGCTCCTTGCGCAGATGCAACCAAACTTGATCACCTTCTTCAAATACCACTCGGCGTCTTCCTTTGTTAGCTTGGTTAGCATATTGTTGGGTCCTCTTTTCTATGTTCTCACGTGCTTTTGCATGAATCTGTTTAACTAGCTCAGCCTTCTTCTTTCCATCTAAGCTGCTTCTTTCACTCATAGGTAAAGGAGTTAAATCCAGAGGAGATAAAGGATTAAAGCCATAAACAATCTCAAATGGTGAGTAGTTAGATGCAGAATGAATGGCATGATTATATGCAAATTCGACATGAGGTAAACATTCTTCCCAAGTGCGGATATTCTTCTTAATTAATGCACGTAGAAGAGTACCTAGTGTCCTATTAACTACCTCGGTTTGGCCATCAGTCGAGGGTGACATGTAGTTGAGAACACTAGCTTAGTTCCTAGTTTTGACCAAACAGTTCTCCAAAAATGACTTAGAAACTTAGTGTCTCTATCAGATACAATGGTCCTAGGCATGCCATGAAGCCTAACAATCTCCTTAAAGAACAACGTTGCTATATGAGATGCATCATCAGTCTTATGGCAAGCAATGAAATGGGACATCTTAGAGAATCATCTACAACTACAAAGATAGAATCTTTTCGGTTCGAGTTCTAGGCAAACCTACTATGAAATCCATTGAAATGTCAGTCCAAGGATGAGTAGGAATAGGTAAAGGAGTATACAAACCACTTGGCTGAACCTTAGATTTGGCCTGTTTGCAAGTTGCGCATCGAGAACAGATCCTCTCAACATCACGTTTTAGGTGAGGCCAATAAAAATGTTCTGTAACCACCTTAAGTGTCTTAGCATAGCCAAAGTGACCCATCAGTCCTCCTCCATGAGCTTCCCTGACTAAAAGATCTCGAACAGAACCGTTAGGAATGCAGAGACGATTATCAAAGAATAAGAAACCGTCATGCTGAAAGTATTTTCCCCAAGCAAATTTCCCACTTTTTGTAAAAGCTTCCTTAAAATCGTTATCATCAGCATATAGCTCTTTCAAGTGTTCAAATCCAAGCAGTTTAGTTTCTAAAGTGGACAGAAGAGTGTACCTTCGAGAAAGGGCATCGGCCACCACATTCTCCTTACCTTGTTTGTACTTAATGACATAGGGAAATGTCTCAATGAATTCTACCCATCGAGCATGTCTCTTGTTAAGCTTATGTTGTCCTCTTAAGTGCTTGAGTGATTGGTGATCAGAATGGATAACGAACTCCTTCGGCCATAGATAGTGCTGCCATTGCTGAAGTGATCTGACCAAAGCATAGAGCTCCTTATCATAGGTTGGATAATTCAAAGTTGATCCGCTCAGCTTCTCACTGAAATATGCTATAGGCTTCTTGTCTTGCATTAGTCTTTACTCGCCATCCCTAAGCCTGAAGCATCACACTCAATTTCAAAAGTTTTAGTAAAATTAGGTAGAATGAGAATTGGTGCATTAATAAGCTTATCCTTCAAATTCTGGAATGCTTCCTCCTGCGGTTGTTCCCATTTGAATCCAACATCCTTTTTGATAACTTCTGTAAGTGGTGCCGCAAGGGTACTGAAGTCCTTGACAAATCTCCTATAGAAACCAGCAAGACCATGGAAGCTGCGGACTTCTCCAACTGTGGTTGGACTAGGCCAATCTTTGATGGCTTTAATCTTCTCCTCATCGACCTTAATGCCATCTGCACTAACCACAAAACCTAGAAAGACAAGGTTATCTGTACAAAAGGAACATTTCTTAAAGTTGGCAAACAGCCTTTCCTTTCTAAGCACCTCTAGCACAAAGGCGAACATGCTCAAAATGATCAATCAAGGTCTTACTATAAATCAAGATGTCGTCAAAGTAAACTACCACAAAGACACCAATGTAAGCTCTAAGAACATGATTCATCAGTCTCATGAAAGTACTAGGTGCATTAGTAAGACCAAAACGGCATAACCAACCATTCATAAAGACCATGCTTAGTTTTAAATGCCGTTTTCCATTCATCCCCTTCCTTCATTCTAATCTGATGATAGCCACTTTTTAAATCAATCTTAGAAAAGATACAAGAACCATGCAATTCATCAAGCATATCATCAAGTCTAGGGATAGGGTGGCGATACTTAACCGTAATGTTGTTTATAGCTCTACAGTCCACACACATGCGCCAGCTTCCATCCTTTTTGGGCACGAGGAGTACGGGAACAGCGCAAGGACTCATACTTTCGCGAATAAAGCCCTTATCCATCAGTTCATCGACCTGCTTCTGAAGTTCCTTTGTTTCCGTTGGATTGGTTCTGTACGCTGGTCGGTTTGGGAGAGCAGACCCTGGGACGAAGTCAATCTGATGCTCGATTCCTCTTATAGGTGGTAGTCCTTTGGGGGTCTCTTCAGGGAATAGTTCCGCAAAATCCTGCAAAAGTTTAAGCATTTCACTCGGTAATACCGGTGCAAGATCAGTCATAGTGCTAAGCAATTCCTTATAAACAAATAAGAGCGCAGATTCATCTTCAGACATACACTCTTGACTTCACTATGACGAGCTAAGAAGTTAGACTTTTTTCTCGCTAGTATCCTTATTGTTCTTGAGTTGAAGCTGGTCTTGATAAACCTCATTAGGAGTCAAAGGAACTAGCGTGGTTTTTCTGCCCTGGAACACAAAAGAATGGCGATTTGTATATCCATCATGACTTGCTTTGTGATCAGACTGCCAAGGACGCCTAAGAAGTATGTGTCCTGCCTCCATTGGTAGCACATCACAGAGTATTTCGTCCTCATACTTGCCAATAAGAGTGAAACCAGCACCTGATTCTTCACCTTCATTTCGCCTTTCTCATTTAGCCATTGCAGATTATATGGTTGAGGATGAGGTTGTATCTTCAGAGTTGAGCTTCTTGACCATAGTTTCACTAGCTACATTGGTGCAGCTACCCCCATCGATGATAAGGCTGCAAACTTTACCATTTACTAAGCATCTAGTGTGGAACAGATTCTCCCTTTGCTCTTCTTCCATGGGTTTAGGCTGCAAGCTGAGAGTCCTTCTAGCAACTATGATGTTTCCTTGAACGGGAAATTCTTCACTCTCTTCCATAGGCTCTTCTTCAGTTTCATCAGTTGATGCATATTCACCATTGTCCAGAAGTATCATTACTCTAGTGTTAGAGCACTCATTGGCATAATGACCTCGCCCATGGCATTTAAAACAAGTGACATCTCTGGATCGAGCTCCTCTTGGTTTGGCCACTGTTTCTGCATCCGCTTTTCCCTTAGAACTCGTGGTGGCAACCTCTTTGGGCACAGTAGATGGCTTGTAAATTTTCTGAAACTGAAGCTTATCTTCTCTTTTGTACTCAGGCTTTACACTTTGCTGATTACCAAAACTAGACCTGGTGCCTTTCCTCTCCTTGAAAGTTGCTGCTCTATAAGAGTAGCCTTGTGTAGCATTTCTTCAAGGTCCACATAGTGTTGCATCTCAACTTGATCCTGAATTTCCCTGTTCAGACCTCCCAGAAACCTTGCCATTGTGGCTTCTCTATCTTCTGAGATATCAGCTCATGACATCAATGTTTCCATCTCCTGAAAATAGTCCTCCACAGACTTGCTACCTTGCGTTAATCTCCTAAGCCGTTGATGCAGCTCTCTGTTGTAATGGCCCGGAACAAAACGTTTCCTTAATAGAGCCTTCATCGCGCCAACTTCTTATGGGGAGTTCACCATTGCGCCTTCTAGTTGTGACTAGTTGATCCCACTAACTGAGGGCATAATCATAAAATTCAATGGCTGCTAGCTTCACCTTACTCTCTTCCGTATAATATTGGCGATCAAACACTAGCTCAATCTTCTTTTCCCACTCTAAATATGCATCTGGATCATTCTTTCCATGGAAGGGTGGTATTTTGAGCTTGGAGACCATTAAGGTTGCTAGTTCTTTGATAATCGCAACTTCGTATCGCCTGCTGCTATTACTTCTGTTGTGAACGATCGAGTGCGGTTCCCATAGTAGTCTGTAGCTTCATCATCATCATGTTCAGACCGATTTGCTCTGTGTGTTCCTCTTCTACCAGATCGATGTTCTGCATCACTTCTTTCTTGTTCAGCATCTGAAGTAGGCTTCAGTTCGTGTCGTAGTGCTGTGATCTGGCCGCCTCATTTGTTCAAACTTTGCGGTCATGGCTTAAATCAGTAGCTTGTTGTTGGAAGTATTAATCGCTTCTACATCATCGTCAGTCATGTTTCCTGAAAACAACAAGCAAACAAGTCACCAGTAGACTGTTCTTGTAGAAAATTTTGCAGGTCTAGGGGAATACAAACAATCACGAACTAGATCTAATCATCTCAGCAAGCTTAACAAAAATAAAATCTACTAGGAATATGAATAGACAATTCTGCTGGGTTTTAAATAATCACAAGATCTCTAGAAATAAACTTAAGAACAACCAGATATAAGGATTAGAAACTCAACTTTCAGATCTTGCTCTGATACCACATGATATGAACCTCCTGAGCATATGGATCGATTCTGAAGTTGAGGAAGTCGAAAGATCACGATCTGGGAATTTCAGAGAATGAGCTCGAGCAAGTTTGATCGAGCTGGAAGCGCGGAAGTGCTCGGATTTCGCTAAAAACTTAGGAGCGCTTAGTTAAAGAGCTGAGTAGTCGGTCTCTTAAGTTTCGTTTCGATCTGACAAGCGGGCGAAGAGAAACGAGGGCACGGATGGAGCGGATCTAGGTGATTTCGGACCAGGTGGAGTGAGTAGCTTCAGTTCGAGAGATATGAGCTTCTCTTGAACAGCTGCGTTCTTCCCTTGATGGATTTTTCGAACCAAAAGGAAGAACGAGTTGGATTTCCCAACCAGTGAACTATCTAGAGAGTTGGATGAAAATAGAAGATAGTTGATTTCACAAAGAGTTTACAAGTCTTTAAATAGCTAGGGTTGCTGTAAAATGAAAATGGGCCAAAATTAGAGTAATGGGCTAAATACATAGATATAGATATAAATGGGTTCTCTTGTTCAATTGTGACCCATATGCCTCATTAAAACCTTACTTGCCAAAAACCCAGGTGGGGAAAAAGACAAGTGAAGGAAAAAGAATGCGAATGGATCCCAAGCCCATTTATACCTCTTCACTAGCCCTGAATCGATACTAAGGCATTGTGGACTGGTGAGTCTTCTTCTTGAATCTGCTTCATCATTCCAGCCACCAATTGGTTGAGTTGTTTGGCTTTGGCTCTGGTTATTGGTCCGGTTGGCATCTCGATTATCTTAGCAGCTCCACGATCATCTCCTAGCTCCTCCTCAGCCTCTAGTTCTTCTTCTTCCTCCTTGCTGCTCAGGTTCATATCAGTAT
>CM051382.1:432555-467226 GCA_028015245.1 Cardamine occulta | reverse complement strand
TCATCACTTATATTCACTCTCATTTCTATTTTGAAGAGTTATATCTCCGCTTTTGGAATTTACAGCTTGTAAATGGTCAAATCCTTGTAAATGAAAGCATTGATTCTTCATATTCACATCTATAGGTGTTGTGTCAGCCTCCATATGTGTCTTCTTGCCATAAGTCAAAAAATTGAGCATTAGAATCACCTATGAGATACAAAGAACTAACAGAACTGTGGGATAAGCTATAATACTTGTTTCTTACATTGACTTGCTTCTCCACGTTGGTAGCATGCTTAAACTACTTTTTACACGTAATCACTTATATTCACTATCATTTCTATTTTGAAGAGTTATATCTCCGCTTTTGGGATTTACAGCTTGAAAATTGTCAAATCCTTGTAAATGAAAGCATTGATTCTTCATATTCACATCAATAGGTGTTTTTTCAGCCTCCATATGTGTTTTCTTCCTACAACTCAAAAATTCACCATTAGAATCTCCTATGAGATTAAAAGAACTAACAGAACTGTGGGATAAGCTATAATACTTGATTCATACTTTGACTTGTTTCACCACCTTGGTAGCATACTTATACTCCTTTTGACACGTCATCACTTATATTCACTCTCATTTATATTTTAAAGAGTTATATCTCCGCTTTTGGGATTTACAGCTTGAAAATGGTCAAATCCTTGTAAATGAAAGCATTGATTCTTCATATTCACATCTATAGGTATTGTGTCAGCCTCCATATGTGTCTTCTTGCCATAAGTCAAAAATTCGTCATTAGAATCACCTATGAGATTCAAAGAACTAACCGAACTGTGGGATAAGCTATAATACTTGTTTCTTACATTGACTGGCTTCTCCACCTTGGTAGCATGCTTAAACTACTTTTTACACTTATATTCACTATCATTTCTATTTTGAAGAGTTATATCTCCGCTTTTGGGATTTACAGCTTGAAAATGGTTAAATCCTTGTAAATGAAAGCATTGATTCTTCATATTCACATCAATAGGTGTTGTTTCAGCCTCCATATGTGTCTTCTTGCTACAACTCCAAAATTCACCATTAGAATCTCCTTTGAAATTAAAGAAAGAACAAGAACTGGGATAAGCTATAATACTTGTTTCTTACTTTGACTTGCTTCTCAACCTTGGTAGAATGCTTATACTACTTTTGACACTTCATCACTTATATTCGCTCTCATTTTTATTTTGAAGAGTTATATCTCCGCTTTTGGGATTTACAGCTTGTAAATGGTCAAATCCTTGTAAATGAAAGCATTGATTCTTCATATTCCCATCTATAGGTGTTGTGTCAGCCTCCATATGTGTGTTCTTGCCATAAGTCAAAAATTCGTCATTAGAATCACCTATGAGATTCAAAGAACTAACAGAACTGTGGGATAAACTATAATACTTGTTTCTTACATTGACTTGCTTTTCTACCTTGGTAGCATGCTTAAACTACTTTTTACACGTAATCACTTTTATTCACTATCATTTATATTTTCAATAGTTATATCTCTGCTTTTGGGATTTATAGCTTGAAAATGGTCAAATCCTTGTAAATGAAAGCATTGATTCTTCATATTCACATCAATAGGTGTTGTTTCAGCCTCCATATGTGTCTTCTTGCTACAACTCCAAAATTCACCATTAGAATCTCCTTTGAAATTGAAAGAACTAACCGAACTGTGGGATAAGCTATAATACTTGTTTCTTACATTGACTGGCTTCTCCACCTTGGTAGCATGCTTAAACTACTTTTTACACTTATATTCACTATCATTTATATTTTGAAGAGTTATATCTCCACTTTTGGGGTTTACAGCTTGTAAATGGTCAAATCCTTGTAAATGAAAGCATTGATTCTTCATATTCACATCAATAGGTGTTGTTTCAGCCTCCATATGTGTCTTCTTGCTACAACTCCAAAATTCACCATTAGAATCTCCTTTGAAATTGAAAGAACTAACAGAACTGTGGGATAAGCTATAATACTTGTTTCTTACATTGACTTGCTTCTCCACCTTGGTAGCATGCTTATACTACTTTGGACTCTTCATCACTTATATTCACTCTCATTTCTATTTTGAAGAGTTATATCTCCACTTTTGGGGTTTACAGCTTGTAAATGGTCAAATCCTTGTAAATGAAAGCATTGATTCTTCATATTCACATTAATAGGTGTTGTTTCAGCCTCCATATATGTCTTCTTTCTACAACTCCAAAATTCACCATTAGAATCTCCTATGAGATTGTAAGAACTAACAGAACTGTGGGATAAGCTATAATACTTGTTTCATACTTTGACTTGCTTCTCCACCTTGGTAGCATACTTATACTCCTTTTGACACATCATCACTTATATTCACTCTCATTTATATTTTGAAGTGTTATATCTCCGCTTTTGGGATTTACAGCTTGAAAATGGTCAAATCCTTGTAAATGAAAGCATTGATTCTTCATATTCACATCAATAGGTGTTGTTTCAGCCTCCATATATGTCTTCTTGCTACACCTCCAAAATTCATCATTAGAATCTCCTCTGAAATTGATAGAACTAACAGAACAGTGGGATAAGCTATAATACTTGTTTCTTACTTTGACTTGCTTCTCCACCTTGGTAGCATGCTTATACTACTTTTGACACATCATTACTTATATTCACTCTCATTTCTATTTTGAAGAGTTATATCTCCGCTTTTGGGATTTACAGCTTGTAAATGGTCAAATCCTTGTAAATGAAAGCATTGATTCTTCATATTCACATCTATAGGTGTTGTGTCAGCCTCCATATGTGTCTTCTTGCCACCAGTCAAAAATTCGTCATTAGAATCACCTATGAGATTCAAAGAACTAACAAAACTGTGGGATAAGCTATAATACTTGTTTCTTACATTGACTTGCTTCTCCACCTTGGTAGCATGCTTAAACTACTTTTTACACGTAATCACTTATATTCACTATCATTTCTATTTTGAAGAGTTATATCTCCGCTTTTGGGATTTACAGCTTGAAAATGGTCAAATCCTTGTAAATGAAAGCATTGATTCTTCATATTCACATCAATAGGTGTTGCTTCAGCCTCCATATGTGTCTTCTTGCTACAACTCCAAAATTCGCCATTAGAATCTCCTATGAGATTAAAAGAACTAACAGAACTGTGGGATAAGCTATAATACTTGTTTCTTACTTTGACTTGCTTCTCCACCTTGGTAGTATGCTTATACTACTTTTGACACGTCATCACTTATATTCACTCTCATTTCTATTTTGAAGAGTTATATCTCCGCTTTTGGGATTTACAACTTGAAAATGGTCAAATCCTTGTAAATGAAAGCATTGATTCTTCATATTCACATCAATAGGTGTTGTTTCAGCCTCCATATGTGTCTTCTTGCTACAACTCCAAAATTCACCATTAGAATCTCCTTTGAAATTGAAAGAACTAACAGAACTGTGGGATAAGCTATAATACTTGTTTCTTACATTGACTTGCTTCTCCACCTTGGTAGCATGCTTATACTACTTTGGACTCTTCATCACTTATATTCACTCTCATTTCTATTTTGAAGAGTTATATCTCCACTTTTGGGGTTTACAGCTTGTAAATGGTCAAATCCTTGTAAATGAAAGCATTGATTCTTCATATTCACATTAATAGGTGTTGTTTCAGCCTCCATATATGTCTTCTTTCTACAACTCCAAAATTCACCATTAGAATCTCCTATGAGATTGTAAGAACTAACAGAACTGTGGGATAAGCTATAATACTTGTTTCATACTTTGACTTGCTTCTCCACCTTGGTAGCATACTTATACTCCTTTTGACACATCATCACTTATATTCACTCTCATTTATATTTTGAAGTGTTATATCTCCGCTTTTGGGATTTACAGCTTGAAAATGGTCAAATCCTTGTAAATGAAAGCATTGATTCTTCATATTCACATCAATAGGTGTTGTATCAGCCTCCATATATGTCTTCTTGCTACAACTCCAAAATTCATCATTAGAATCTCCTCTGAAATTGATAGAACTAACAGAATAATGGGATAAGCTATAATACTTGTTTCTTACTTTGACTTGCTTCTCCACCTTGGTAGCATGCTTATACTACTTTTGACACATCATTACTTATATTCACTCTCATTTCTATTTTGAAGAGTTATATCTCCGCTTTTGGGATTTACAGCTTGTAAATGGTCAAATCCTTGTAAATGAAAGCATTGATTTTTCATATTCACATCTATAGGTGTTGTGTGAGCCGCCATATGTGTCTTCTTGCCACCAGTCAAAAATTCGTCATTAGAATCACCTATGAGATTGAAAGAACTAACAGAACTGTGGGATAAGCTATAATACTTGTTTCTTACATTGACTTGCTTCTCCACCTTGGTAGCATGCTTAAACTACTTTTTACACGTAATCACTTATATTCACTATCATTTCTATTTTGAAGAGTTATATCTCCGCTTTTGGGATTTACAGCTTGAAAATGGTCAAATCCTTGTAAATGAACGCATTGATTCTTCATATTCACATCAATAGGTGTTGTTTCAGCCTCCATATGTGTCTTCTTGCCACAAGTCAAAAATTCGTCATTAGAATCACCTATGAGATTCAAAGAACTAACAGAACTGTGGGATAAGCTATAATACTTGTTTCTTACATTGACTTGCTTCTCCACGTTGGTAGCATACTTAAACTACTTTTTACACGTAATCCCTTATATTCACTATCATTTCTATTTTGAAGAGTTATATCTCCGCTTTTGGGATTTACAGCTTGAAAATGGTCAAATCCTTGTAAATGAAAGCATTGATTCTTCATATTCACATCAATAGGTGTTGTTTCAGCCTCCATATATGTCTTCTTGCTACAACTCCAAAATTCATCATTAGAATCTCCTCTGAAATTGATAGAACTAACAGAACAGTGGGATAAGCTATAATACTTGTTTCTTACTTTGACTTGCTTCTCCACCTTGGTAGCATGCTTAAACTACTTTTGACACATCATTACTTATATTCACTCTCATTTCTATTTTGAAGAGTTATATCTCCGCTTTTGGGATTTACAGCTTGTAAATGGTCAAATCCTTGTAAATGAAAGCATTGATTCTTCATATTCACATCTATAGGTGTTGTGTCAGCCTCCATATGTGTCTTCTTGCCATCAGTCAAAAATTCGTCATTAGAATCACCTATGAGATTCAAAGAACTAACAGAACTGTGGGATAAGCTATAATACTTGTTTCTTACATTGACTTGCTTCTCCACCTTGGTAGCATGCTTAAACTAGTTTTTACACGTAATCAATTATATTCACTATCATTTCTATTTTGAAGAGTTATATCTCCGCTTTTGGGATTTATAGTAAAATGGTCAAATCCTTGTAAATGAAAGCATTGATTCTTCATATTCACATCAATAGGTGTTGCTTCAGCCTCCATATGTGTCTTCTTGCTACAACTCCAAAATTCGCCATTAGAATCTCCTATGAGATTAAAAGAACTAACAGAACTGTGGGATAAGCTATAATACTTGTTTCTTACTTTGACTTGCGTCTCCACCTTGGTAGCATGCTTATACTACTTTTGACACGTCATCACTTATATTCACTCTCATTTCTATTTTGAAGAGTTATATCTCCGCTTTTGGGATTTACAACTTGAAAATGGTCAAATCCTTGTAAATGAAAGCATTGATTCTTCATATTCACATCAATAGGTGATATTTCAGCCTCCATATGTGTCTTCTTGCTACAACTCCAAAATTCACCATTAGAATCTCCTTTGAAATTGAAAGAACTAACAGAACTGTGGGATAAGCTATAATACTTGTTTCTTACATTGACTTGCTTCTCCACCTTGGTAGTATGCTTATACTACTTTGGACTCTTCATCACTTATATTCACTCTCATTTCTATTTTGAAGAGTTATATCTCCACTTTTGGGGTTTACAGCTTGTAAATGGTCAAATCCTTGTAAATGAAAGCATTGATTCTCCATATTCACATCTATAGGTGTTGTGTCAGCCTCCTTATGTGTCTTCTTGCCACAAGTCAAAAATTCATCATTAGAATCACCTATGAGATTCAAAGAACTAATAGAACTGTGGGATAAGCTATAATACTTGTTTCTTACATTGACTAGCTTCTCCACGTTGGTAGCATGCTTAAACTACTTTTTACACGTAATCACTTATATTCACTATCATTTATATTTTGAAGAGTTATATCTCCGCTTTTGGGATTTACAGCATGAAAAAGGTCAAATCCTTGTAAATGAAAGCATTGATTCTTCATATTCACATTAATAGTTGTTGTTTCAGCCTCCATATATGTCTTCTTTCTACAACTCCAAAATTCACCATTAGAATCTCCTATGAGATTGTAAGAACTAACAGAACTGTGGGATAAGCTATAATACTTGTTTCATACTTTGACTTGCTTCTCCACCTTGGTAGCATACTTATACTCCTTTTGACACATCATCACTTATATTCACTCTCATTTATATTTTGAAGTGTTATATCTCCGCTTTTGGGATTTACAGCTTGAAAATGGTCAAATCCTTGTAAATGAAAGCATTGATTCTTCATATTCACATCAATAGGTGTTGTATCAGCCTCCATATACATCTTCTTGCTACAACTCCAAAATTCATCATTAGAATCTCCTCTGAAATTGATAGAACTAACAGAACAATGGGATAAGCTATAATACTTGTTTCTTACTTTGACTTGCTTCTCCACCTTGGTAGCATGCTTATACTACTTTTGACACATCATTACTTATATTCACTCTCATTTCTATTTTGAAGAGTTATATCTCCGCTTTTGGGATTTACAGCTTGTAAATGGTCAAATCCTTGTAAATGAAAGCATTGATTTTTCATATTCACATCTATAGGTGTTGTGTCAGCCTCCATATGTGTCTTCTTGCCACCAGTCAAAAATTCGTCATTAGAATCACCTATGAGATTGAAAGAACTAACAGAACTGTGGGATAAGCTATAATACTTGTTTCTTACATTGACTTGCTTCTCCACCTTGGTAGCATGCTTAAACTACTTTTTACACGTAATCACTTATATTCACTATCATTTCTATTTTGAAGAGTTATATCTCCGCTTTTGGGATTTACAGCTTGAAAATGGTCAAATCCTTGTAAATGAACGCATTGATTCTTCATATTCACATCAATAGGTGTTGTTTCAGCCTCTATATGTGTCTTCTTGCCACAAGTCAAAAATTAGTCATTAGAATCACCTATGAGATTCAAAGAACTAACAGAACTGTGGGATAAGCTATAATACTTGTTTCTTACATTGACTTGCTTCTCCACGTTGGTAGCATACTTAAACTACTTTTTACACGTAATCACTTATATTCACTATCATTTCTATTTTGAAGAGTTATATCTCCGCTTTTGGGATTTACAGCTTGAAAATGGTCAAATCCTTGTAAATGAAAGCATTGATTCTTCATATTCACATCAATAGGTGTTGTTTCAGCCTCCATATATGTCTTCTTGCTACAACTCCAAAATTCATCATTAGAATCTCCTCTGAAATTGATAGAACTAAATAATGGGGATAAGCTATAATACTTGTTTCTTACTTTGACTTGCTTCTCCACCTTGGTAGCATGCTTAAACTACTTTTGACACATCATTACTTATATTCACTCTCATTTCTATTTTGAAGAGTTATATCTCCGCTTTTGGGATTTACAGCTTGTAAATGGTCAAATCCTTGTAAATGAAAGCATTGATTCTTCATATTCACATCTATAGGTGTTGTGTCAGCCTCCATATGTGTCTTCTTGCCATCAGTCAAAAATTCGTCATTAGAATCACCTATGAGATTCAAAGAACTAACAGAACTGTGGGATAAGCTATAATACTTGTTTCTTACATTGACTTGCTTCTCCACCTTGGTAGCATGCTTAAACTAGTTTTTACACGTAATCAATTATATTCACTATCATTTCTATTTTGAAGAGTTATATCTCCGCTTTTGGGATTTACAGCTTGAAAATGGTCAAATCCTTGTAAATGAAAGCATTGATTCTTCATATTCACATCAATAGGTGTTGCTTCAGCCTCCATATGTGTCTTCTTGCTACAACTCCAAAATTCGCCATTAGAATCTCCTATGAGATTAAAAGAACTAACAGAACTGTGGGATAAGCTATAATACTTGTTTCTTACTTTGACTTGCTTCTCCACCTTGGTAGCATGCTTATACTACTTTTGACACGTCATCACTTATATTCACTCTCATTTCTATTTTGAAGAGTTATATCTCCGCTTTTGGGATTTACAACTTGAAACTGGTCAAATCCTTGTAAATGAAAGCATTGATTCTTCATATTCACATCAATAGGTGATGTTTCAGCCTCCATATGTGTCTTCTTGCTACAACTCCAAAATTCACCATTAGAATCTCCTTTGAAATTGAAAGAACTAACAGAACTGTGGGATAAGCTATAATACTTGTTTCTTACATTGACTTGCTTCTCCACCTTGGTAGTATGCTTATACTACTTTGGACTCTTCATCACTTATATTCACTCTCATTTCTATTTTGAAGAGTTATATCTCCACTTTTGGGGTTTACAGCTTGTAAATGGTCAAATTCTTGTAAATGAAAGCATTGATTCTCCATATTCACATCTATAGGTGTTGTGTCAGCCTCCTTATGTGTCTTCTTGCCACAAGTCAAAAATTCATCATTAGAATCACCTATGAGATTCAAAGAACTAATAGAACTGTGGGATAAGCTATAATACTTGTTTCTTACATTGACTAGCTTCTCCACGTTGGTAGCATGCTTAAACTACTTTTTACACGTAATCACTTATATTCACTATCATTTCTATTTTGAAGAGTTATATCTCCGCTTTTGGGATTTATAGCATGAAAAAGGTCAAATCCTTGTAAATGAAAGCATTGATTCTTCATATTCACATTAATAGGTGTTGTTTCAGCCTCCATATATGTCTTCTTTCTACAACTCCAAAATTCACCATTAGAATCTTCTATGAGATTGAAAGAACTAACAGAACTGTGGGATAAGCTATAATACTTGTTTCATACTTTGACTTGGTTCTCCACCTTGGTAGCATACTTATACTCCTTTTGACACATCATAACTTATATTCACTCTCATTTATATTTTGAAGTGTTATATCTCCGCTTTTGGGATTTAAAGCTTGAAAATGGTCAAATCCTTGTAAATGAAAGCATTGATTCTTCATATTCACATCAATAGGTGTTGTTTCAGCCTCCATATATGTCTTCTTGCTACAACTCCAAAATTCATTATTAGAATCTCCTCTGAAATTGATAGAACTAACAGAACAGTGGGATAAGCTATAATACTTGTTTCTTACTTTGACTTGCTTCTCCACCTTGGTAGCATGCTTATACTACTTTTGACACATCATTACTTATATTCACTCTCATTTCTATTTTGAAGAGTTATATCTCCGCTTTTGGGATTTACAGCTTGTAAATGGTCAAATCCTTGTAAATGAAAGCATTGATTCTTCATATTCACATCTATAGGTGTTGTGTCAGCCTCCATATGTGTCTTCTTGCCACCAGTCAAAAATTCGTCATTAGAATCACCTATGAGATTCAAAGAACTAACAGAACTGTGGGATAAGCTATAATACTTGTTTCTTACATTGACTTGCTTCTCCACCTTGGTAGCATGCTTAAACTACTTTTTACACGTAATCACTTATATTCACTATCATTTCTATTTTGAAGAGTTATATCTCCGCTTTTGGGATTTACAGCTTGAAAATGGTCAAATCCTTGTAAATGAACGCATTGATTCTTCATATTCACATCAATAGGTGTTGTTTCAGCCTCCATATGTGTCTTCTTGCCACAAGTCAAAAATTCATCATTAGAATCACCTATGAGATGCAAAGAACTAACAGAACTGTGGGAAATAAGCTATAATAGTAGTTTCTTACATTGACTTGCTTCTCCACCTTGGTAGCATGCTTAAACTACTTTTTACACGTAATCACTTATATTCACTATCATTTCTATTTTGAAGAGTTATATCTCCGCTTTTGGGATTTACAGCTTGAAAATGGTCAAATCCTTGTAAATGAACGCATTGATTCTTCATATTCACATCAATAGGTGTTGTTTCAGCCTCCATATGTGTCTTCTTGCCACAAGTCAAAAGTTCGTCATTAGAATCACCTATGAGATTCAAAGAACTAACAGAACTGTGGGATAAGCTATAATACTTGTTTCTTACATTGACTTGCTTCTCCACCTTGGTAGCATGCTTAAACTACTTTTTACACGTAATCACTTATATTCACTATCATTTCTATTTTGAAGAGTTATATCTCCGCTTTTGGGATTTTTAGCTTGAAAATGGTCAAATCCTTGTAAATGAAAGCATTGATTCTTCATATTCACATCAATAGGTGTTGTTTCAGCCTCCATATATGTCTTCTTGCTACAACTCGAAAATTCATCATTAGAATCTCCTCTGAAATTGATAGAACTAACATAACAGTGGGATAAGCTATAATACTTGTTTCTTACTTTGACTTGCTTCTCCACCTTGGTAGCATGCTTATACTACTTTTGACACATCATTACTTATATTCACTCTCATTTCTATTTTGAAGAGTTATATCTCCGCTTTTGGGATTTACAGCTTTTAAATGGTCAAATCCTTGTAAATGAAAGCATTGATTCTTCATATTCACATCTATAGGTGTTGTGTCAGCCTCCATATGTGTCTTCTTGCCACCAGTCAAAAATTTGTCATTAGAATCACCTATGAGATTCAAAGAACTAACAGAACTGTGGGATAAGCTATAATACTTGTTTCTTACATTGACTTGCTTCTCCACCTTGGTAGCATGCTTAAACTACTTTTTACACGTAATCACTTATATTCACTATCATTTCTATTTTGAAGAGTTATATCTCCGCTTTTGGGATTTACAGCTTGAAAATGGTCAAATCCTTGTAAATGAAAGCATTGATTCTTCATATTAACATCAATAGGTGTTGTTTCAGCCTCCATATGTGTCTTCTTGCTACAACTCCAAAATTCGCCATTAGAATCTCCTATGAGATTAAAAGAACTAACAGAACTGTGGGATAAGCTATAATACTTGTTTCTTACTTTGACTTGCTTCTCCACCTTGGTAGCATGCTTATACTACTTTTGACACGTCATCACTTATATTCACTCTCATTTCTATTTTGAAGAGTTATATCTCCGCTTTTGGGATTTACAACTTGAAAATGGTCAAATCCTTGTAAATGAAAGCATTGATTCTTCATATTCACATCAATAGGTGTTGTTTCAGCCTCCATATGTGTCTTCTTGCTACAACTCCAAAATTCACCATTAGATTCTCCTTTGAAATTGAAAGAACTAACAGAACTGTGGGATAAGCTATAATACATGTTTCTTACATTGACTTGCTTCTCCACCTTGGTAGCATGCTTATACTACTTTGGACTCTTCATCACTTATATTCACTCTCATTTCTATTTTGAAGAGTTATATCTCCACTTTTGGGGTTTACAGCTTGTAAATGGTCAAATCCTTGTAAATGAAAGCATTGATTCTCCATATTCACATCTATAGGTGTTGTGTCAGCCTCCATATGTGTCTTCTTGCCACAAGTCAAAAATTCATCATTAGAATCACCTATGAGATTCAAAGAACTAATATAACTGTGGGATAAGCTATAATACTTGTTTCTTACATTGACTAGCTTCTCCACGTTGGTAGCATGCTTAAACTACTTTTTACACGTAATCACTTATATTCACTATCATTTATATTTTGAAGAGATATATCTCCGCTTTTGGGATTTACAGCATGAAAAAGGTGAAATCCTTGTAAATGAAAGCATTGATTCTTCATATTCACATTAATAGGTGTTGTTTCAGCCTCCATATATGTCTTCTTTCTACAACTCCAAAATTCACCATTAGAATCTCCTATGAGATTGAAAGAACTAACAGAACTGTGGGATAAGCTATAATACTTGTTTCATACTTTGACTTGCTTCTCCACCTTGGTAGCATACTTATACTCCTTTTGACACATCATCACTTATATTCACTCTCATTTATATTTTGAAGTGTTATATCTCCGCTTTTGGGATTTACAGCTTGAAAATGGTCAAATCCTTGTAAATGAAAGCATTGATTCTTCATATTCACATCAGTAGGTGTTGTATCAGCCTCCATATATGTCTTCTTGCTACAACTCCAAAATTCATCATTAGAATCTTCTCTGAAATTGATAGAACTAACAGAACAATGGGATAAGCTATAATACTTGTTTCTTACTTTGACTTGCTTCTCCACCTTGGTAGCATGCTTATACTACTTTTGACACATCATTACTTATATTCACTCTCATTTCTATTTTGAAGAGTTATATCTCCGCTTTTGGGATTTACAGCTTGTAAATGGTCAAATCCTTGTAAATGAAAGCATTGATTCTTCATATTCACATCTATAGGTGTTGTGTCAGCCTCCATATGTGTCTTCTTGCCACCAGTCAAACATTCGTCATTAGAATCACCTATGAGATTCAAAGAACTAACAGAACTATGGGATAAGCTATAATACTTGTTTCTTACATTGACTTGCTTCTCCACCTTGGTAGCATGCTTAAACTACTTTTTACACGTAATCACTTATATTCACTATCATTTCTATTTTGAAGAGTTATATCTCCGCTTTTGGGATTTACAGCTTGAAAATGGTCAAATCCTTGTAAATGAACGCATTGATTCTTCATATTCACATCACTAGGTGTTGTTTCAGAGTCCATATGTCTGTTGTTGCCACACGTCAAAAATTCGACATTAGATTCACCTATGAGATTCAAAGAACTAACAGAACTGTGGGATAAGGTATAATACTTGTTTCTTACATTGACTTGCTTCTCCACCTTGGTAGCATGCTTAAACTACTTTTTACACGTAATCACTTATATTCACTATCATTTCTATTTTGAAGAGTTATATCTCCGCTTTTGGGATTTACAACTTGAAAATGGTCAAATCCTTGTAAATGAAAGCATTGATTCTTCATATTCACATCAATAGGTGTTGTTTCAGCCTCCATATGTGTCTTCTTGCTACAACTCCAAAATTCACCATTAGAATCTCGTATGAGATTAAAATAACTAATTAAACTGTGGGATAAGCTATAATACTTATTTCTAACATTGACTTGCTTCTCCACCTTGGTAGCATGCTTAAACTACTTTTGACACGTCATCACTTATATTCCCTTTCATTTCTATTTTGAAGAGTTATATCTCCGCTTTTGGTGATTTACAGCTTGAAAATGGTCAAATCTTTGTAAATGAAAGCATTGATTCTTCATATTCACATCAATAGGTGTTGTTTCAGCCTCCATATGTGTCTTTTTGCTATTACTCCAAAATTCACCATTAGAATCTCCTATGATATTAAAAGAACTAACAGAACTGTGGGATAAGCTATAATACTTGTTTCTTACTTTGACTGGCTTCTCCACCTTGGTAGCATGCTTATACTACTTTTGACACTTCATCAATTATATTCACTCTCATTTTTCTTTTGAAGAGTCATATCTCCGCTTTTGGGATTTACAGCTTGTAAATGGTCAAATCCTTGTAAATGAAAACATTGATTCTTCATATTCACATCTATAGGTGTTGTGTCAGCCTCCATATGTGTCTTCTTGCCACAAGTCAAAAATTCATCATTAGAATCACCTATGAGATACAAAGAACTTATTGAACTGTGGGATAAGCTATAATACTTATTTCTAACATTGACTTGCTTCTCCACCTTGGTAGCATGCTTATACTACTTTTTACACGTAATCACTTATATTCACTATCATTTCTATTTTGAAGAGTTATATCTCCGCTTTTGGGATTTACAGCTTGAAAATGGTCAAATCCTTGTAAATGAAAGCATTGATTCTTCATATTAACATCAATAGGTGTTGTTTCAGCCTCCATATGTGTCTTCTTGCTACAACTCCAAAATTCGCCATTAGAATCTCCTATGAGATTAAAAGAACTAACAGAACTGTGGGATAAGCTATAATACTTGTTTCTTACTTTGACTTGCTTCTCCACCTTGGTAGCATGCTTATACTACTTTTGACACGTCATCACTTATATTCACTCTCATTTCTATTTTGAAGAGTTATATCTCCGCTTTTGGGATTTACAACTTGAAAATGGTCAAATCCTTGTAAATGAAAGCATTGATTCTTCATATTCACATCAATAGGTGTTGTTTCAGCCTCCATATGTGTCTTCTTGCTACAACTCCAAAATTCACCATTAGATTCTCCTTTGAAATTGAAAGAACTAACAGAACTGTGGGATAAGCTATAATACTTGTTTCTTACATTGACTTGCTTCTCCACCTTGGTAGCATGCTTAAACTACTTTTTACACGTAATCACTTATATTCACTATCATTTCTATTTTGAAGAGTTATATCTCCGCTTTTGGGATTTACAGCTTGAAAATGGTCAAATCCTTGTAAATGAAAGCATTGATTCTTCATATTCACATCAATAGGTGTTGTTTCAGCCTCCATATGTGTCTTCTTGCTACAACTCCAAAATTCACCATTAGAATCTCCTATGAGATTGAAAGAACTAATAGAACTGTGGGATAAGCTATAAAACTTGTTTCATACTTTGACTTGCTTCTCCACCTTGGTAGCATACTTATACTCCTTTTGACACGTAATCACTTATATTCACTATCATTTATATTTTGAAGAGATATATCTCCGCTTTTGGGATTTACAGCATGAAAAAGGTGAAATCCTTGTAAATGAAAGCATTGATTCTTCATATTCACATTAATAGGTGTTGTTTCAGCCTCCATATATGTCTTCTTTCTACAACTCCAAAATTCACCATTAGAATCTCCTATGAGATTGAAAGAACTAACAGAACTGTGGGATAAGCTATAATACTTGTTTCATACTTTGACTTGCTTCTCCACCTTGGTAGCATACTTATACTCCTTTTGACACATCATCACTTATATTAACTCTCATTTATATTTTGAAGTGTTATATCTCCGCTTTTGGGATTTACAAATTGAAAATGGTCAAACTTGTAAATGAAAGCATTGATTCTTCATATTCACATCAGTAGGTGTTGTATCAGCCTCCATATATGTCTTCTTGCTACAACTCCAAAATTCATCATTAGAATCTTCTCTGAAATTGATAGAACTAACGAACAATGGGATAAGCTATAATACTTGTTTCTTACTTTGACTTGTTTCTCCACCTTGGTAGCATACTTATACTACTTTTGACACATCATTACTTATATTCACTCTCATTTCTATTTTGAAGAGTTATATCTCCGCTTTTGGGATTTACAGCTTGTAAATGGTCAAATCCTTGTAAATGAAAGCATTGATTCTTCATATTCACATCTATAGGTGTTGTGTCAGCCTCCATATGTGTCTTCTTGCCACCAGTCAAACATTCGTCATTAGAATCACCTATGAGATTCAAAGAACTAACAGAACTATGGGATAAGCTATAATACTTGTTTCTTACATTGACTTGCTTCTCCACCTTGGTAGCATGCTTAAACTACTTTTTACACGTAATCACTTATATTCACTATCATTTCTATTTTGAAGAGTTATATCTCCGCTTTTGGGATTTACAGCTTGAAAATGGTCAAATCCTTGTAAATGAACGCATTGATTCTTCATATTCACATCAATAGGTGTTGTTTCAGCGTCCATATGTGTCTTCTTGCCACAAGTCAAAAATTCGTCATTAGAATCACCTATGAGATTCAAAGAACTAACAGAACTGTGGGATAAGGTATAATACTTGTTTCTTACATTGACTTGCTTCTCCACCTTGGTAGCATGCTTAAACTACTTTTTACACGTAATCACTTATATTCACTATCATTTCTATTTTGAAGAGTTATATCTCCGCTTTTGGGATTTACAACTTGAAAATGGTCAAATCCTTGTAAATGAAAGCATTGATTCTTCATATTCACATCAATAGGTGTTGTTTCAGCCTCCATATGTGTCTTCTTGCTACAACTCCAAAATTCACCATTAGAATCTCGTATGAGATTAAAATAACTAATTAAACTGTGGGATAAGCTATAATACTTATTTCTAACATTGACTTGCTTCTCCACCTTGGTAGCATGCTTAAACTACTTTTGACACGTCATCACTTATATTCCCTTTCATTTCTATTTTGAAGAGTTATATCTCCGCTTTTGTGATTTACAGCTTGAAAATGGTCAAATCCTTGTAAATGAAAGCATTGATTCTTCATATTCACATCAATAGGTGTTGTTTCAGCCTCCATATGTGTCTTTTTGCTATTACTCCAAAATTCACCATTAGAATCTCCTATGATATTAAAAGAACTAACAGAACTGTGGGATAAGCTATAATACTTGTTTCTTACTTTGACTGGCTTCTCCACCTTGGTAGCATGCTTATACTACTTTTGACACTTCATCAATTATATTCACTCTCATTTTTCTTTTGAAGAGTCATATCTCCGCTTTTGGGATTTACAGCTTGTAAATGGTCAAATCCTTGTAAATGAAAACATTGATTCTTCATATTCACATCTATAGGTGTTGTGTCAGCCTCCATATGTGTCTTCTTGCCACAAGTCAAAAATTCATCATTAGAATCACCTATGAGATACATAGAACTTATTGAACTGTGGGATAAGCTATAATACTTATTTCTAACATTGACTTGCTTCTCCACCTTGGTAGCATGCTTATACTACTTTTTACACGTAATCACTTATATTCACTATCATTTCTATTTTGAAGAGTTATATCTCCGCTTTTGGGATTTACAGCTTGAAAATGGTCAAACTTTGTAAATGAAAGCATTGATTCTTCATATTAACATCAATAGGTGTTGTTTCAGCCTCCATATGTGTCTTCTTGCTACAACTCCAAAATTCGCCATTAGAATCTCCTATGAGATTAAAAGAACTATTTGAACTGTGGGATAAGCTATAATACTTGTTTCTTACTTTGACTTGCTTCTCCACCTTGGTAGCATGCTTATACTACTTTTGACACGTCATCACTTATATTCACTCTCATTTCTATTTTGAAGAGTTATATCTCCGCTTTTGGGATTTACAACTTGAAAATGGTCAAATCCTTGTAAATGAAAGCATTGATTCTTCATATTCACATCAATAGGTGTTGTTTCAGCCTCCATATGTGTCTTCTTGCTACAACTCCAAAATTCACCATTAGATTCTCCTTTGAAATTGAAAGAACTAACAGAACTGTGGGATAAGCTATAATACTTGTTTCTTACATTGACTTGCTTCTCCACCTTGGTAGCATGCTTAAACTACTTTTTACACGTAATCACTTATATTCACTATCATTTCTATTTTGAAGAGTTATATCTCCGCTTTTGGGATTTACAACTTGAAAATGGTCAAATCCTTGTAAATGAAAGCATTGATTCTTCATATTCACATCAATAGGTGTTGTTTCAGCCTCCATATGTGTCTTCTTGCTACAACTCCAAAATTCACCATTAGAATCTCCTATGAGATTGAAAGAACTAATAGAACTGTGGGATAAGCTATAAAACTTGTTTCATACTTTGACTTGCTTCTCCACCTTGGTAGCATACTTATACTCCTTTTGACACGTAATCACTTATATTCACTATCATTTCTATTTTGAAGAGTTATATCTCCGCTTTTGGGATTTACAGCTTGAAAATGGTCAAATCCTTGTAAATGAAAGCATTGATTCTTCATATTCACATCAATAGGTGTTGGTTCAGCCTCCATATGTGTCTTCTTGCTACAACTCCAAAATTCACCATTAGAATCTCTTATGAGATTGAAAGAACTAACAGAACTGTGGGATAAGCTATAATACTTGTTTCTTACTTTGACTTGCTTCTCCACCTTGGTAGCATGCTTATACTACTTTTGACACGTCATCACTTATATTCACTCTCATTTCTATTTTGAAGAGTTATATCTCCGCGTTCGCGATGTACTACTCTCAAACCGTCAAAGCCTTGTTTACGAACGCATTGATTCTTCATATTCACATCAATAGGTGTTGTTTCAGCCTTCATATGTGTCTTCTTGCTACAACTCCAAAATTCACCATTAGATTCTCCTTTGAAATTGAAAGAACTAACAGAACTGTGGGATAAGCTATAATACTTGTTTCTTACATTGACTTGCTTCTCCACCTTGGTAGCATGCTTATACTACTTTGGACTCTTCATCACTTATATTCACTCTCATTTCTATTTTGAAGAGTTATATCTCCACTTTTGGGGTTTACAGCTTGTAAATGGTCAAATCCTTGTAAATGAAAGCATTGATTCTCCATATTCACATCTATAGGTGTTGTGTCAGCCTCCATATGTGTCTTCTTGCCACAAGTCTAAAATTCATCATTAGAATCACCTATGAGATTCAAAGAACTAATATAACTGTGGGATAAGCTATAATACTTGTTTCTTACATTGACTAGCTTCTCCACGTTGGTAGCATGCTTAAACTACTTTTTACACGTAATCACTTATATTCACTATCATTTATATTTTGAAGAGTTATATCTCCGCTTTTGGGATTTACAGCATGAAAAAGGTCAAATCCTTGTAAATGAAAGCATTGATTCTTCATATTCACATTAATAGGTGTTGTTTCAGCCTCCATATATGTCTTCTTTCTACAACTCCAAAATTCACCATTAGAATCTCCTATGAGATTGAAAGAACTAACTGAACTGTGGGATAAGTTTATAATACTTGTTTCATACTTTGACTTGCTTCTCCACCTTGGTAGCATACTTATACTCCTTTTGACACATCATCACTTATATTAACTCTCATTTATATTTTGAAGTGTTATATCTCCGCTTTTGGGATTTACAGCTTGAAAATGGTCAAATCCTTGTAAATGAAAGCATTGATTCTTCATATTCACATCAATAGGTGTTGTTTCAGTCCATATGTGTCTTCTTGCTACAACTCCAAAATTCACCATTAGAATCTCTTATGAGATTGAAAGAACTAACAGAACTGTGGGATAAGCTATAATACATGTTTCTTACATTGACTTGCTTCTCCACCTTGGTAGCATGCTTATACTACTTTTGACACGTCATCACTTATATTCACTCTCATTTCTATTTTGAAGAGTTATATCTCCGCTTTTGGGATTTACAGCTTGAAAATGGTCAAATCCTTGTAAATGAAAGCATTGATTCTTCATATTCACATCAATAGGTGTTGTTTCAGCCTCCATATGTGTCTTCTTGCTACAACTCCAAAATTCACCATTAGAATCTCCTCTGAAATTGAAAGAACTAACAGAATAGAGGGATAAGCTTATAATACTTGTTTCTTACTTTGACTTGCTTTGTCAACCTTGGTAGAATGCTTATACTACTTTTTGACACTTCATCACTTATATTCACTCTCATTTTTATTTTGAAGAGTTATATCTCCGCTTTTGGGATTTACAGCTTGTAAATGGTCAAATCCTTGTAAATGTAAGCATTGATTCTCCATATTCACATCTATAGGTGTTGTGTCAACCTCCATATGTGTCTTCTTGCCACAAGTCAAAAATTCATCATTAGAAACACCTATGAGATTCAAAGAACTAATAGAACTGTGGGATAAGCTATTATACTTGTTTCTTACATTGACTCGCTTCTCCACCTTCGTAGCATGCTTATACTACTTTTGACATGTCATCACTTATATTCACTCTCATTTCTATTTTGAAGAGTTATATCTCCGCTTTTGGGATTTACAGCTTGAAAATGGTCAAATCCTTGTAAATGTAAGCATTGATTCTCCATATTCCCATCTATAGGTGTTGTGTCAACCTCCATATGTTTGTTCTTGCCCACAAGTCAAAAAATTCATCCTTAGAAACACTTATGAGATTCAAAGAACTAACAGAACTGTAGGATAAGCTATAATACTTGTTTCTTATTTTGACTTGCTTCTCCACCTTGGTAGCATGCTTATACTACTTTTGACACATCATCACTTATATTCACTCTCATTTCTATTTTGAAGAGTTATATCTCCGCTTTTGGGATTTACAGCTTGAAAATGGTTAAATCCTTGTAAATGAAAGCATTGATTCTTCATATTCACATCAATAGGTGTTGTTTCAGCCTCCATATGTGTCTTCTTGCTACAACTCCAAAATTCACCATTAGAATCTCCTTTGAAATTGAAAGAACTAACAAAATTGTGGGATAAGCTACAATACTTGTTTCTTACTTTGACTTGCTTCTCCACCTTGGTAGCATGCTTATACTACTTTTGACACTTCATCACTTATATTCACTCTCATTTCTATTTTGAAGAGTTATATCTCCGCTTTTGGGATTTATAGCTTGTAAATCGTCAAATCCTTGTAAATGAAAGCATTGATTTTTCATATTCACATCTATAGGTGTTGTGTCAGCCTCCATATGTGTCTTCTTGCCACAAGTCAAAAATTAGTCATTTGAATCACCTCCATATGTTTGTTCTTGCCACAAGTCAAAAATTCATCCTTAGAAACACTTATGAGATTCAAAGAACTAACAGAACTGTGGGATAAGCTATAATAATTGTTTCTTACATTTACTTGCTTCTCCACCTTGGTAGCATGCTTATACTACTTTTGACACATCATCACTTATATTCACTCTCATTTCTATTTTGAAGAGTTATATCTCTGCTTTTGGGTTTTACAGCTTGAAAATGGTCAAATCCTTGTAAATGAAAGCATTGATTCTTCATATTCACATCAATAGGTGTTGTTTCAGCCTCCATATGTGTCTTCTTGCTACAACTCCAAAATTCACCATTAGAATCTCCTATGAGATTGAAAGAACTAATAGAACTGTGGGATAAGCCTATAAAACTTGTTTCATACTTTGACTTGCTTCTCCACCTTGGTAGCATACTTATACTCCTTTTGACACGTCATCACTTATATTCACTCTCATTTCTATTTTGAAGAGTTATATCTCCGCTTTTGGGATTTACAGCTTGAAAATGGTCAAATCCTTGTAAATGAAAGCATTGATTCTTCATATTCACATCAATAGGTGTTGTTTCAGCCTCCATATGTGTCTTCTTGCTACAACTCTAAAATTCACCATTAGAATCTCTAATGAAATTAAAAGAACTAACAGAACCGTGGGATAAGCTATAATACTTGTTTCTTACATTGACTAGCTTCTCCACCTTGGTAGCATGCTTAAACTACTTTTGACACTTCAACATTTCTAGTCACTCTCATTTCTATCATGAAGGATCATAACTCTGTTTTTGGGATTTGCAGCTTCAAAATGGTCAAATCCTTGTAAATGAAAGCATTGCTTCTTCATATTCACATCAATAGGTGTTGTGTAAGCCTCCATATGTGTCTTCTTGCTACATCTCCAAAATTCACCATTAGAATCTCCTTTGAAATTGAAAGAACTAACAAAACTGTGGGATAAGCTACAATACTTGTTTCTTACTTTGACTTGCTTCTCCACCTTGGTAGCATGCTTATACTACTTTTGATACTTCATCACTTATATTCACTCTCATTTCTATTTTGAAGAGTTATATCTCCGCTTTTGGGATTTATAGCTTGTAAATCGTCAAATCCTTGTAAATGAAAGCATTGATTTTTCTTATTCACATCTATAGGTGTTGTGTCAGCCTCCATATGTGTCTTCTACCTAAGTCAAAATTAGGTCATTAGAATCTCCTTTGAGAATGAAAGAACTAACAGAACTGTGGGATAAGCTATAATACTTGTTTCTTACAATGACTTGTTTCTCCACCTTGGTAGCATGCTTATACTACGTTTAACACTTCATCACTTATATTCACTCTCATTTCTATTTTGAAGAGTTATATCTCTGCTTTTGGGATTTACAGCTTGAAAAAGGTCAAATCCTTGTAAATGAAAGCATTGATTCTTCATTTTCACATCAATAGGTGTTGTTTAAGACTCCATATGTGTCTTCTTGCTACAACTCCATAATTCACCATTAGAATCTCCTATGAGATTCAAAGAACTAACAGAACTGTGGGATAAGCTATAATGCTTTTCTTACTTTGACTTGCTTCTCCACCTTGGTAGCATACTTATACTCCTTTTGACACGTCATCACTTATATTCACTCTCATTTCTATTTTGAAGAGTTATAGCTCCGCTTTTGGGATTTACAGCTTGAAAATGGTCAAATCCTTGTAAATGAAAGCATTGATTCTTCATATTCACATTAATAGGTGTTGTTTCAGCCTCCATATGTGTCTTCTTGCTACAACTCTAAAATTCACCATTAGAATCTCTAATGAAATTAAAAGAACTAACAGAACCGTGGGATAAGCTATAATACTTGTTTCTTACATTGACTAGCTTCTCCACCTTGGTAGCATGCTTAAACTACTTTTTGACACTTCAACATTTCTAGTCACTCTCATTTCTATCTTGAAAAGTCATAATTCCGTTTTTGGGATTTGCAGCTTCAAAATGGTCAAATCCTTGTAAATGAAAGCATTGCTTCTTCATATTCACATCAATAGGTGTTGTGTAAGCCTCCATATGTGTCTTCTTGCTACATCTCCAAAATTCACCATTAGAATCTCCTTTGAAATTGAAAGAACTAACAAAACTGTGGGATAAGCTACAATACTTGTTTCTTACTTTGACTTGCTTCTCCACCTTGGTAGCATGCTTATACTACTTTTGATACTTCATCACTTATATTCACTCTCATTTCTATTTTGAAGAGTTATATCTCCGCTTTTGGGATTTATAGCTTGTAAATCGTCAAATCCTTGTAAATGAAAGCATTGATTTTTCTTATTCACATCTATAGGTGTTGTGTCAGCCTCCATATGTGTCTTCTTGCCACAAGTCAAAAATTAGTCATTTGAATCACCTATGAGATTCAAAGAACTAACAGAACTGTGGGATAAGCTATAATAATTGTTTCTTACATTTACTTGCTTCTCCACCTTGGTAGCATGCTTATACTACTTTTGACACATCATCACTTATATTCACTCTCATTTCTATTTTGAAGAGTTATATCTCCGCTTTTGGGTTTTACAGCTTGAAAATGGTCAAATCCTTGTAAATGAAAGCATTGATTCTTCATATTCACATCAATAGGTGTTGTTTCAGCCTCCATATGTGTCTTCTTGCTATAACTCCAAAATTCACCATTAGAATCTCCTATGAGATTGAAAGAACTAATAGAACTGTGGAATAAGCTATAAAACTTGTTTCATACTTTGACTTGCTTCTCCACCTTGGTAGCATACTTATACTCCTTTTGACACATCACCACTTATATTCACTCTCATTTCTATTTTGAAGAGTTATATCTCCGCTTTTGGGATTTACAGCTTGAAAATGGTCAAATCCTTGTAAATGAAAGCATTGATTCTTCATATTCACATCAATAGGTGTTGTTTCAGCCTCCATATGTGTCTTCTTGCTACAACTCTAAAATTCACCATTAGAATCTCTAATGAAATTAAAAGAACTAACAGAACCGTGGGATAAGCTATAATACTTGTTTCTTACATTGACTAGCTTCTCCACCTTGGTAGCATGCTTAAACTACTTTTGACACTTCAACATTTCTAGTCACTCTCATTTCTATCTTGAAAAGTCATAATTCCGTTTTTGGGATTTGCAGCTTCAAAATGGTCAAATCCTTGTAAATGAAAGCATTGCTTCTTCATATTCACATCAATAGGTGTTGTGTAAGCCTCCATATGTGTCTTCTTGCTACATCTCCAAAATTCACCATCTAAGAATCTCCTTTGAAATTGGAAAGAACTAACAAAACGTGTGGGATAAAATTTACAATACTTGTTTCTTACTTTGACTTGCTTCTCCACCTTGGTAGCATGCTTATACTACTTTTTGATACTTCATCACTTATATTCACTCTCATTTCTATTTTGAAGAGTTATATCTCGCCTTTTTTGGGATTTATAGCTTGTAAATCGTCAAATCCTTGTAAATGAAAGCATTGATTTTTCTTATTCACATCTATAGGTGTTGTGTCAGCCTCCATATGTGTCTTCTTGCCACAAGTCAAAAATTAGTCATTTGAATCACCTATGAGATTCAAAGAACTAACAGAACTGTGGGATAAGCTATAATAATTGTTTCTTACATTTACTTGCTTCTCCACCTTGGTAGCATGCTTATACTACTTTTGACACATCATCACTTATATTCACTCTCATTTCTATTTTGAAGAGTTATATCTCCGCTTTTGGGTTTTACAGCTTGAAAATGGTCAAATCCTTGTAAATGAAAGCATTGATTCTTCATATTCACATCAATAGGTGTTGTTTCAGCCTCCATATGTGTCTTCTTGCTACAACTCCAAAATTCACCATTAGAATCTCCTATGAGATTGGAAGAACTAATAGAACTGTGGAATAAGCTATAAAACTTGTTTCATACTTTGACTTGCTTTCTCCACCTTGGTAGCATACTTATACTACTTTTGACACATCATCACTTATATTCACTCTCATTTCTATTTTGAAGAGTTATATCTCCCCTTTTGGGATTTACAGCTTGAAAATGGTCAAATACTTGTAAATGAAAGCTTTGGTTCTTCATTTTCACATCAGGCGGTGTTGTTTCAGCCTCCATATGTGTCTTCTTGCTACAACTCTAAAATTCACCATTAGAATCTCTAATGAAATTAAAAGAACTAACAGAACTCGGGGATAAGCTATAATACTTGTTTCTTACATTGACTAGCTTCTCCACCTTGGTAGCATGCTTACACTACTTTTGACCATTCAACATTTCTAGTCACTCTCATTTCTCCCTTGAAAAGTCATAATTCCGTTTTTGGGATTTGCAGCTTCAAAATGGTCACATCCTTGTAAATGAAAGCATTGCTTCTTCATATTCACATCAAAGGTGTAGGTTGTGTAAGCCTCCATATGTGTCTTCTTGCTACAACTCCAAAATTCACCATTAGAATCTCCTATGAGATTCAAAGAACTAATAGAACTGTGAGATAAGCTATAATACTTGTTTTTTACTTTGCCTCGCTTCTCCACCTTGGTTGCATGCTTATACTACTTTTGACACTTCATCAATTATATTCACTGTCATTTCTCTTTTGAAGAGTCATAACTCTGATTTTGGGATTTACAGCTTGAAAATGGACAAATCCTTGTAACTGAAAGCATTGATTCGGTCATATTCACATCGATAGGTGTTGTTTCAGCCTCCATATGTGCTTCTTGCTATAACTACAAAATTCACCATTAGAATCTCCTATGAGATTCAAAGAACTAACATAACTATGGGATAAGCTATAATACTTGTGTCTTACTCTCACTTGCTTCTCCAATTTTGTAGCATGCTTAAACTACTTTTGACACTTCAACATTTCTATTCACTCTCATTTCTATCTTGAAAAGTCATAATTTCGTTTTTGGGATTTGCTGCTTCAAAATGGTTAAATCCTTGTAAATGAAAGCATTGCTTCTTCATTTTCACATCAATAGGTGTTGTTTAAGCCTCCATATGTGTCTTCTTGCTACAACTCCAAAATTCACCATTAGAATCTCCTATGAAATTCAAAGAACTAACAGAATTGTGGGATAAGCTATATATTACTTGTTTCTTACATTGACTTGCTTCTCCACCTTGGTAGCATGCTTGTACTACTTTTGACACTTCATTACTTATATTCACTCTCATTTCTATTTTGATGAGTTATATCTCCGCTTTTGGGATTTACAGCTTGAAAATGGTCAAATGCTTGTAAATGAAAGCATTGATTCTTCATATTCACATCAATAGGTGTTGTTTCAGCCTCAATATGTGTCTTCTTGCTACAACTCTAAACTTCACCATTAGGATCTCCTATGAGATTTAAAGAACTAACAGAACTGAAGGATGGGATCAACTATAATGCTTATTTCTTAATTTTACTTGCTTTCCCACCTTGGTAGCACGCTTATACTACTTTTGACACTTCATCACTTATATTCACTCTCATTTCTATTTTGAAGAGTCATAACTCCACTTTTGGGATTTACAGCTTAAAAATGGTCAAATCCTTGTAAATGAAAGCATTGATTCATCATATTCACATCATAGGTGTTGTTTCAGCCCTCATATGTGTCTTCTTGCTACAACTCCAAATTTCACCATTAGACTCTCCTATGAGATTCAAAGAACTAATAGAACCTTGGGATAAGCTATAATACTTGTGTCTTACTTTCACTCGCTTCTCCACCTTGGTAGCATGCTTAAACTACTTTTGACACCTCAACACTTCTATTCAGTCTCATTTCTATCTTGAAAAGTCTTAACTCTGTTTTTGGGATTTACAGCATGAAAAAGGTCAAATCCTTGTAAATGAAAACATTGATTCTTCATTTTCACATCAATAGGTGTTGTTTAAGACTCCATATGTGTCTTCGTGCTACAACTCCATAATTCACCATTAGAATCTCCTATGAGATTCAAAGAACTAATATAACCTTGGGATAAGCTATAATACTTGTGTCTTACTTTCACTCACTTCTCCACCTTTGTAACATGCTTAAATTACTTTTGACACTTCAACACTTCTATTCACACTAATTTCTATCTTGAAGAGTCATAACACCGATTTTGGGATTTACAGCTTGAAAATGGTCAAATTCTGTAAATGAAAGCATTGATTCTTCATATTCGCATCGATAGGTGTTGTTTCAGCCTCCATATGTGTCTTCTTGCTACTACTCTAAAATTCACCATCAGAATCTCCTATGAAATTCAAAGAACTAACAGAACTGTGGGATAAGCTATATATTACTTGTTTCTTACATTGACTTGCTTCTCCACCTTGGTAGCATGCTTGTACTACTTTTTGACACTTCATCACTTATATTCACTCTCATTTCTATTTTGAAGAGTTATATCTCCGCTTTTGGGATTTACAGCTTGAAAATGATCAAATCCTTGTAAATGAAAGCATTGATTCTTCATATTCACATCAATAGGTGTTGTTTCAGCCTCCATATGTGTCTTGTTGCTACAACTCCAAAAATCACTACTAGAATCTCCTATGAGATTCAAAGAACTAACATAACTATGGGATAAGCTATAATACTTGTGTCTTCATCGTCATTTGCTTCTCCACCTTGGTAGGATGCTTAAACTACTTATGACACTTCAACACTTCTATTCACTCTCATTTCTATCTTGAAAAGTCATAACTTCGGTTTTTGGGAATTGCAGCTTGAAAAAGGTCAAATCCTTGTAAATGAAAGTATTGCTTCTATTTTTTTCATATCAATAGGTGTTGTTTAAGCCTCCATATGTTTCTTCTAGCTACAACTCCAAAATTCACCATTAGAATCTCCTTATGAGATTAAAAGAACTAACAGAACTGTGGGATAAGCTAAAATGCTTGTTTCTTACTTTGACTTGCTTCTCCACCTTGGAAGCATGCTTATACTACTTTTGACACTTTATCAATTATATTCAGTCTCATTTCTCTTTTGAAGAGTCATATCTCCGCTTTTGGGATTTACAGCTTGTAAATGGTCAAATCCTTGTAAATGAAAGCATTGTTTCTCCATATTCACATCTATAGGTGTTGTGTCAGCCTCCATATGTGTCTTCTTGCCCCAAGTCAAAAATTCATCATTAGAATCACCTATGAGATGCAAAGAACTAATAGAACTGTGGGATAAGCTATAATACTTATTTCTAACATTGACTTGCTTCTCCACCTTGGTAGCATGCTTATACTACTTTTGACACGTCATCACTTATATTCACTCTCATTTCTATTTTGAAGAGTTATATCTCCGGTTTTGGGATTTACAACTTGAAAATGGTCAAATCCTTGTAAATGAAAGCATTGATTCTTCATATTCACATCAATATGTGTTGTTTCAGCCTCCATATGTGTCTTCTCTGCTACAACTCCAAAATTCACCATTAGAAACTCCTATGCGATTCAAAGAACTAATTATGGTATAAGCTATAATGCTTGTTTCTTACTTTGACTTGCTTCTCCACCTTGGTAGCATGCTTAAACTACTTTTTACACGTAATCACTTTTATTCACTATCATTTCTATTTTGAAGAGTTATATCTCCGCTTTTGGGATTTATAGCTTGAAAATGGTCAAATCCTTGTAAATGAAAGCATTGATTCTTCATATTCACATCAATATGTGTTGTTTCAGCCTCCATATGTGTCTTCTTGCTACAACTCCAAAATTCACCATTAGAATCTCCTATGAGATTGAAAGAACTAACAGAACTGTGGGATAAGCTATAATACTTGTTTCTTACTTTGACTTGCTTCTCCACCTTGGTAGCATGCTTATACTACTTTTGACACTTCATCAATTATATTCACTCTCATTTCTCTTTTGAAGAGTCATATCTCCGCTTTTGGGATTTATAGCTTGTAAATGGTCAAATCCTTGTAAATGAAAGCATTGATTCTCCATATTCACATCTATAGGTGTTGTGTCAGCCTCCATATGTGTCTTCTTGCCACAAGTAACAAATTCATCATTAGAATCACCTATGAGATGCAAAGAATTAATAGAACTGTGGGATAAGCTATAATACTTATTTCTAACATTGACTTGCTTCTCCACCTTGTTAGCATGCTTATATTACTTTTGACACGTCATCACTTATATTCACTCTCATTTCTATTTTGAGTTATATCTTCGCTTTTTGGATTTACAACTTGAAAATGGTCAAATCCTTGTAAATGAAAGCATTGATTCTTCATATTCACATCAATAGGTGTTGTTTCAGCCTCCATATGTGTCTTCTTGCTACAACTCCAAAATTCACCATTAGAATCTCCTATGAGATTGACAGAACTAACAGAACTGTGGGATAAGCTATAATACTTATTTCTTACTTTGACTTGCTTCTCCACCTTGGTAGCATGCTTATACTACTTTTGACACTTCATCACTTATATTCACTCTCATTTCTATTTTGAAGAGTTATATATCCGCTTTTGGGATTTACAGCTTGAAAATGATCAAATCCTTGTAAATGAAAGCATTGATTCTTCATATTCACATCAATAGGTGTTGTTTCAGCCTCCATATGTGTCTTCTTGCTACAACTCCAAAAATCACTACTAGAATCTCCTATGAGATTCAAAGAACTAACATAACTATGGGATAAGCTATAATACTTGTCTTTCATTGTCATTTGCTTCTCCTCCACCTTGGTAGGATGCTTAAACTACTTATGATTTCAACACTTCTATTCACTCTCATTTCTATCTTGAAAAGTCTTAACTCCGTTTTTTGTTTTTGCATCTTTAAAAAGGTCAAATCCTTGTAAATGAAAGCATTGCTTCTCCATTTTCACATCAATAGGTGTTGTTTAAGCCTCCATATGTATCTTCTTGCTACAACTCCAAAATTCACCATTACAATCTCTTATGAGATTCAAAGAACTAACATAACTGTAGGATAAGCTATAATACTTGTGTCTTACTTTCACTTGCTTCTCCACCTTGGTAGCATGCTTAAACTACTATTCACTCTCATTTCTATCTTAAAAGGGTCATAACACCGGTTTTGGGAATATAAGCTTGAAATGGTCAAATGCTTGTAAATGAAAGCATTGATTCGTCATATTCACATCAATAGGTGTTGTTTCATCCTCCATATGTTTCTTCTAGCTACAACTCCAAAATTCACCATTAGAATCTCCTATGAGATTTAAAGAACTAACAGAACTGAGGGATGAGCTACAAAACTTGTTTCTTACTTTGCCTTGCTTCTCCACCTTGGTAGCACGCTTATACTACTTTTGACACTTCATCACTTATATTTACTCTCATTTCTATTTTGAAGAGTCATAACTCCACTTTTGGGATTTACAGCTTGAAAATGGTCAAATCCTTGTAAATGAAAGTATTGATTCATCATATTCACATCATAGGTGTTGTTTTAGCCTCCATATGTGCTTCTTGCTACATACTCCATTATTCACCATTTGAATCTCCTATGAGATTCAAAGAACTAATATAACCTTGATAAGCGCTATAATACTTATGTCATACTTTCACACGCTTCTCCACCTTGGTAACATGCTTAAACTACTTTTGACACTTCAACACTTCTATTCACACTCATTTCTATCTTGAAGAGTCATAACACCGCTTTTGGGATTTACAGCTTGAAAATGGTCAAATCCTTGTAAATGAAAGCATTGATTCTTCATATTCACATCGATAGGTGTTTTTTTCATCCATATGTGATTTCTTGCTACAACTCCAAAATTCACCATTAGAATCTCGTATGAGATTCAATGAACTAATAGAACCTTGGGATTAGCTATAATACTTGTGTCTTACTTTCACTCGCTTCTCCACCTTGGTAACACGCTTAAACTACTTTTGACACTTTAACACTTCAACACTTGTATTCACTCTCATTTCTATCTTAAAAAGTCATAACTCCGTTTTTGGGATTTGCAGCTTGAAAATGGTCAAATCCTTGTAAATGAAAGCATTGCTTCTTCATTTTCAAATGAATAGGTGTTGTTTAAGCCTCCATTTGTGTCTTCTTGCTACAACTCAAAAATTCATTATTAGAATCTCCTATGAGATTGAAAGAACTAACAGAACTGTGGGATAAGCTATAATACTTTGTTTCTTACATTGACTTGTTTCTCCACCTTGGTAGCATGGTTATATTACGCTTAACACTTCATCCCTTCTCTTCACTCTCATTTCTATTTTGAAGAGTTATATCTCCGCTTTTGGGATTTACAGCTTGAAAATGGTCAACTCCTTGTAAATGAAAGCATTGATTCATCATATTCACATCAGGTGGTTTTGTTTCAGCCTCCATATGTGTCTTCTTGCTACAACTCTAAACTTCACCATTAGGATCTCCTATGAGATTTAAAGAACTAACAGAACTTAGGGGTGAGTTATAGTACTTGTTTCTTACTTTGCCTTGCTTCTCCCCCTTGGTAGCACGCTTATACTACTTTTTGACACTTCATCACTTATATTCACTCTCATTTCTATTTTGAAGAGTCATAACTCCACTTTTTGGGATTTACAGCTTGAAAATGGTCAAATCCTTGTAAATGAAAGCAATGATTCATCATATTCACATCATAGATGTTGTTTCAGCCTCCATATGTGTCTTCTTGCTACAACTCCAAATTTCACCATTAGAATCTCCTATGAGATTCAAAGAACTAATAGAGCCTTGGGATAAGCTATAATACTTGTGTCTTACTTTCACTTTCTTCTCCACCTTGGTAGCATGCTTAAACTACTGCTGACACCTCAACACTTCTATTCAGTCTCATTTCTATCTTGAAAAGTCATAACTCTATTTTTGGGATTTACAACATGAAAAAGGTCAAATCCTTGTAAATGAAAGCATTGATTCTTCATTTTCACATCAATAGGTGTTGTTTAAGACTCCATATGTGTCTTCTTGCTACAACTACATAATTCACCATTAGAATCTCCTATGAGATTCAAAGAACTAATATAACCTTGGGAAAAGCTATAATACTTGTGTCTTACTTTCACTCGCTTCTCCACCTTGGTAACATGCTTAAACTACTTTTGACACTTCAGCACTTCTATTCATACTCATTTCTATCTTGAAGAGTCATAACACCGATTTTGGGATTTACAGCTTGAAAATGGTCAAATCCTTGTAAGTAAAAGCATTGATTCTTCATATTCACATCGATAGGTGTTGTTTCAGCCTCCATATGTGTCTTCTTGCTACAACTCCAAAATTCACCATTACAATCTCCTATGAGATTCAATGAACTAATAGAACCTTGGGATAAGCTATAATACTTGTTTCTTACTTTCACTCGCTTCTCCACCTTGGTAGCATGCTTAAACTACTTTTGACACTTCAACACTTCTATTCACACTCATTTCTATCTTGAAAAGTTAATCTGCTTTTTGGGATTTGTAGCTTGGAAAATGGTCAAATCCTTGTAAATGAAGGCATTGCTTCTTCATTTTCAAATGAATAGGTGTTGTTTAAGCCGCCATTTTTTGTCTTCTTGCTACAACTCCAAATTTCACCATTAGAATCTCCTATGAGATTGAAAGAACTAACAGAACTGTGCGATAAGCTATAATACTTATTTCTTACTTTGACTTGCTTCCCACCTTGGTAGCATGCTTATACTACTTTTGACACTTCATCACTTGTATTCACTCTCATTTCTATTTTGAAGAGTTATATCTCCGCTTTTGGGATTTACAGCTTGTAAAATGGTCAAATCCCTTGTAAATGAAAGCATTGAGTCATAATATTCACATCATAGGTTTTGTTTCAGCCTCCATATGTGTCTTCTTGCTACAACTCCAAATTTCACCATTAGAATCTCCTATGAGATTCAAAGAACTAATAGAACCTTGGGATAAGCTATAATACTTGTTTCTTACTTTGACTTGCTTCTCCACCTTGGTAGCATGCTTAAACTACTTTTGACACTTCAACACTTCTATTCAGTCTCATTTCTATCTTGAAAAGTCATAACTCTGTTTTTGGGATTTACAGCATGAAAAAGGTCAAATCCTTGTAAATGAAAGCATTGATTCGGCATATTCACCTCAATAGGTGTGGTTTAGGCCTCCATATGTGTCTTCGTGCTACAACTCCATAATTCACCATTAGAATCTCCTATGAGATTCAAAGAACTAATATAACCTTGGGATAAGCTATAATACTTGTGTGCCTTACTTTCACTCACTTCTCCACCTTTGTAACATGCTTAAATTACTTTTGACACTTCAACACTTCTATTCACTCTCATTTTCTATCTTGAAGAGTCATAACTCCGATTTTGGGATTTACAGCTTGAAAATGGTCAAATTCTTGTAAATGAAAGCATTGATTCTTCATATTCGCATCGATAGGGTGTTGTTTCAGCCTCCATATGTGTCTTCTTGCTACTACTCTAAAATTCACCATCAGAATCTCCTATGAAATTCAAAGAACTAATAGAACCTTGGGGATAAGCTTATATATTACTTGTTTTCTTATTGACTTGCTTCTCCACCTTGGTAGCATGCTTGTACTACTTTTGACACTTCATCACTTATATTCACTCTCATTTCTATTTTGAAGAGTTATATCTCCGCTTTTGGGATTTACAGCTTAAAATGGTCAAATCCTTGTAAATGAAAGCATTGATTCTTCATATTCACATCAATAGGTGTTGTTTCAGCCTCCATATGTGTCTTGTTGCTACAACTCCAAAATTCACTACTAGAATCTCCTATGAGATTCAAAGAACTAACATAACTGGGGGATAAGCTGTAATACTTGTGTCTTTACTTGTCATTTCTCCACCTTGGTAGGATGCTTAAACTACTTTTGACACTTCAACACTTCTATTCACTCTCATTTCTATCTTGAAAAGTCATAACTTCGTTTTTTGGGAATTGCAACTTAAAAAAGGTCAAATCCTTGTAAATGAAAGTATTGCTTTCATTTTTCATATCAATAGGTGTTGTTTAAGCCTCCATATGTGTCTTCTTGCTACAACTCCAAAATTCACCATTAGAATCTCCTATGAGATTAAAAGAACTAACAGAAATGTGGGATAAGCTTATAATACTTGTTTCTTACTTTGACTTGCTTCTCCACCTTGGAGCATGCTTATACTACTTTTGACACTTTATCAATTATATTCAGTCTCATTTCTCTTTTGAAGAGTTATATCTCCGCTTTTGGGATTTACAGCTTGTAAATGGTCAAATCCTTGTAAATGAAAGCATTGTTTCTCCATATTCACATCTATAGGTGTTGTTGTCAGCCTCCATATGTGTCTTCTGCCCCCAAGTCAAAATTCATCATTAGAATGACCTATGAGATGCAAAAGAACTAATAGAACTGTGGGATAAGCTATAATACTTATTTCTAACATTGACTTGCTTCTCCACCTTGGTAATGCTTATACTACTTTTGACACGTCATCACTTATATTCACTCTCATTTCTATTTTGAAGAGTTATATCTGCTTTTGGGATTTACAACTTGAAAATGGTCAAATCCTTGTAAATGAAAGCATTGATTCTTCATATTCACATCAATAGGTGTTGTTTCAGCCTCCGTATGTGTCTTCTTGTACAACTCTAAAATTCACCATTGAAATCTCCTATGACATTCAAAGAACTAACAGAACCTTTGGATAAGCTCTAACACTTGTTTCTTACTTTGACTTCTTCTCCACCTTAGTAAGCTTAAACTACTTTTTGACACGTCATCACTTTTATTCACTCTCATTTCTATTTTGAAGAGTTATATCTCCGCTTTTGGGATTTATAGCTTAAAAATGGTCAAATCCTTGGAAATGAAATCATTGATTCTTCATATTCACATAAATATGTGTTGTTTTAGCCTCCATATGTGTCTTGTTGCTACAACTCCAAATTTCACCATTAGAATCTCCTATTAGATTGAAAGAACTAATAGAACTGTGGGATAAGCTATAATACTTGTTTCTTACATTGACTTGCTTTCTCCACCTTGGTAGCATGCTTATACTACTTTTGACACTTCATCAT
>CM051382.1:414574-432455 GCA_028015245.1 Cardamine occulta | reverse complement strand
AAAGTACTTTAGCATGCTACAAAGGTGGAGAAGCGAGTCAAAGTAAGAAACAAGTATTATAGCTTATCCCACAGTTCTGTTAGTTATTTGAATCTCATATGAGATTCTAATTGTGAATTTTGGAGTTGTAGGAAGAAGACACATATGGAGGCTGAAACAACTTCTATTGATGTGAATATGAAGAAACAATGCTTTCATTTCCAAGGATTTGACATTTTTCAAAATGATAATCACAAAAACAGAGTTATGACCCGTCAAGATAAAAATCAGAGTAAATAGAAGTGTTGAAATGTTAAAAGTAGTTTAAGCATGCACCATGGTGGAGAAGCAAGTCAAAGTTAGAAACAAGCATTATAGGTTATCCCATAGTTTTGTTAGTTCTTTGAATCTTATAGGAGATTCTAATGGTGAATTTCCGAGTGGTAGCACGAAGATATATATGGAAGCTGAAACATCACCTATTGATTTGAATATAAAGAATCAATGTTTCATTTACAAGGATTTGACCATTTTCAACCTGCTAATCCCAAAAACGGAGTTATGACCCTTCATAATAGAAATAAGAGTGAATAGAAGAAGTGTTGAAGTGTCAAAAGTGGTTTAAGCATGCTACAAAGGTGGAGATGCAAGTCAAAGTAAGAAACAAGTATTATAGCTTATCCCAAAGTTCTGTTAGTTCTTTGAATCTAATAGGAGATTCTAATGGTGAATTTTGCATTTGTAGCAAGAAGATACATATAAAGGCTGAAACTATACCTATTGATGTGAATATGAGGAACAATGCTTTTATTTTTGAAACATTGACAATTTTCAAGATGATCGACCCAAAAATGGAGTTATGACCCTCCAAGATAAAAATGAGAGTGAATAGAAGTGTTGTAGTGGCAAAAGTAGTTTAAGCATGCTACCAAGGTGGAGAAGCAAGTCAAAGTAAGAAACAAGTATTATAGCTTATCCAACAGTTCTGTTAGTTCATTGAATCTTATAGGAGATTCTAATGGTGAATTTTTTAGTGGTAGCAGGAAGACATATATGGAAGCTGAAACAACACCTACTGATGTGAATGTAAAGAATCGATGCTTTCATTTACTAGGATTTTACCATTTTTCAACCTGCAAATCCCAAAAACGGAGTTATGACCCTTCATGATAGAAATAAGAATGAATAGAAGAAGTGTTGAAGTGTCAAAAGTTGTTTAAGCATTCTACAAAGGTAGAGATGCAAGTCAAAGTAAGAAACAAGTATTATAGCTTATCCCAAAGTTCTGTTAGTTCTTTGAATCTCATATGAGATTCTATTGGTGAATTTTGGAATTGTAGAAAGAAGATAAATATGGAGGCTGAAACAATTTCTATTGATGTGAATATGAAGAATCAATGCTTTCATTTCCAAGGATTTGACCATTTTCAAAATGATAATCACAAAAACAGAGTTATGACCCCTCAAGATAAAAATCGGAGTGCATAGAAGTGTTGAAGTGTCAAAAGTGGTTTAAGCATGCTACCAAGGTGGAGAAGCAAATCATAGTAAGAAACAAGTATTATAGCTTATCCCACAGTTCTGTTAGTTCTTTGAATCTCATAGGAGATTGTAATGGTAAATATTGAAGTTGTAGCAAGAACACACATATGGAGGCTGAAACAATACCTCTTGATGTGAATATGAAGAATCAATGCTGTCATTTACAAGGATTTGACCATTCTCAAGCTAATAATCCCAAAACCGGTGTTATGACCCTTGAAGTTGAAATGATAGTGAATGAAGTGTTGAAGTGTCAAAAGTGGTTTAAGCATGCTACAAAGCTGGAGATGCAAGTCAAAGTAAGAAACAAGTATTATCGCTTATCCCACAGTTCTGTTAGTTCTTTGAATCTCATATGAGATTCTAATGGTGAATTTCGAAGTTGTAGCAAGAAGACACATATGGAGGCTGAAAGAAGTGTTGAAATGTTAAAAGTAGTTTAAGCATGCTACCAAGGTGGAGAAGCAAATCATAGTAAGAAACAAGTATTATAGCTTATCCCACAGTTCTGTTAGTTCTTTGAATCTCATAGGAGATTCTAATGGTAAATATTGAAGTTGTAGCAAGAAGACACATATGGAGGCTGAAACAATACCTCTTGATGTGAATATGAAGAATCGATGCAGTCATTTACAAGGATTTGACCATTTTCAAGGTAATAATCCCAAAACCGGTGTTATAAGCCTTGAAGATTGAAATGATAGTGAATGAAGTGTTGAAGTGTCAAAAGTGGTTTAAGCATGCTACAAAGCTGGAGATGCAAGTCAAAGTAAGAACCAAGTATTGTAGCGTATCCTAAAGTTCTGTTAGTTCTTTGAATCTCATAGGTGATTCTAATGGTGAATTTTGAATTTGTATCAAGAAGACACATATGAAGGCTGAAACAACACTTATTGATGTGAATATGAAGAATCATTGCTTTCATTTTTGAAAATTTGACCATTATCAAGATGAGCAACTTTAAAATGGAGTTATGACCCTCAAAGATAGAAATGAGAGTGAATAGAAGTGTTGAAGTGGCAAAAGTTGTTTAAGCATGCTACGAAGGTGGAGAAGCAAGTCAAAGTATGAAACAAGTATTAAAGGTTATCCCACAGTTCTGTTAGTTCTTTGAATCTTATAGGAGATTCTAATAGTGAATTTTGGAGTTGTAGCAACAAGACACGTATGGAGGCTTAAACAACTTCTACTGATGTGAATATGAAGAATCAATGCTTTCATTTCCAAGGATTTAACCATTTTCAAGATGATAATCCCAAAATAGAGTTAAGACCCTTCAAGATAAAAATGAGAGTTAATAAAAGTGTTGAAATGTTAAAAGTAGTTTAAGCATGCTACAAAGGTGGAGAAGCAAGTGAAAGTAAGAAACAAGCATTATAGGTTATCCCACAATTCTGTTAGTTTTTTAATCTTATAGGAGATTCTAATGGTGAATTTCGAAGTTGTAGCAAAAAGAAACATTTGGAGGCTGAAACAACTTCTATTGATGTGAATATGAATAATCAATGCTTTCATTTCCAAGGATTCGACCATTTTCAAGCTAATAATCCCAAAACCGGTGTTATGACCCTTCAAGATTGAAATGAGAGTGAATAGAAGTGTTGAAGTGTCAAAAGTTGTTTAAGCATGCTACAAAGGTGGAGAAGCAAGTCAAAGTAAGAAACAAGTATTATCGCTTATCCCACAGTTCTATTAGTTCTTTGAATCTCATAGGAGATTCTAATGGTGAATTTCGAAGTTGTAGCAAGAAGACACATATGGAGGCTGAAAGAAGTGTTGAAAAGTTAAAAGTAGTTTAAGCATGCTACCAAGGTGGAGAAGCAAATCATAGTAAGAAACAAATATTATAGCTTATCCCACAGTTCTGTTAGTTCTTTGAATCTCATAGGAGATTCTAATGGTAAATATTGAAGTTGTAGCAAGAAGACACATATGGAGGCTGAAAGAAGACCTCTTGATGTGAATATGAAGAATCGATGAAGTCATTTACAAGGATTTGACCATTTTCAAGGTAATAATCCCAAAACCTGTGTTATGACCCTTGAAGATTAAAATGATAGTGAATGAAGTGTTGAAGTGTCAAAAGTGGTTTAAGCATGCTACAAAGCTGGAGATGCAAGTCAAAGTAAGAAACAAGTATTATAGCTTATCCTAAAGTTCTGTTAGTTCTTTGAATCTCATAGGAGATTCTAATGGTGAATTTTGAATTTGTATCAAGAAGACACATATGAAGGCTGAAACAACACCTATTGATGTGAATATGAAGAATCATTGCTTTCATTTTTGAAAATTTGACCATTATCAAGATTATCAACTTAAAAATGGAGTTATGACCCTCCAAGATAGAAATGAGAGTGAATAGAAGTGTTGAAGTGGCAAAAGTTGTTTAAGCATGCTACGAAGGTGGAGAAGCAAGTCAAAGTATGAAACAAGTATTAAAGGTTATCCCACAGTTCTGTTAGTTCTTTGAATATTATAGGAGATTCTAATAGTGAATTTTGGAGTTGTAGCAACAAGACACGTATGGAGGCTTAAACAACTTCTACTGATGTGAATATGAAGAATCAATGCTTTCATTTCCAAGGATTTAACCATTTTCGAGATGATAATCCCAAAATAGAGTTAAGACCCTTCAAGATAAAAATGAGAGTTAATAAAAGTGTTGAAATGTTAAAAGTAGTTTAAGCATGCTACAAAGGTGAAGAAGCAAGTGAAAGTAAGAAACAAGCATTATAGGTTATCCCACAATTCTGTTAGTTTTTTGAATCTTATAGGAGATTCTAATGGTGAATTTCGAAGTTGTAGCAAAAAGAAACATTTGGAGGCTGAAACAACTTCTATTGATGTGAATATGAATAATTAATGCTTTCATTTCCAAGGATTTGACCATTTTCAAGCTAATAATCCCAAAACCGGTGTTATGACCCTTCAAGATTGAAATGAGAGTGAATAGAAGTGTTGAAGTGTCAAAAGTTATTTAAGCATGCTACAAAGGTGGAGAAGCAAGTCAAAGTAAGAAACAAGTATTATCGCTTATCCCACAGTTCTGTTAGTTCTTTGAATCTCATAGGAGAATCTAATGGTGAATTTCGAAGTTGTAGCAAGAAGACACATATGGAGGCTGAAAGAAGTGTTGAAATGTTAAAAGTAGTTTAAGCATGCTACCAAGGTGGAGAAGCAAATCATAGTAAGAAACAAGTATTATGGCTTATCCCACAGTTCTATTAGTTCTTTGAATCTCATAGGAGATTCTAATGGTAAATATTGAAGTTGTAGCAAGAAGACACATATGGAGGCTGAAACAATACCTCTTGATGTGAATATGAAGAATCGATGCAGTCATTTACAAGGATTTGACCATTTTCAAGGTAATAATCCCAAAACCGGTGTTATGACCCTTGAAGATTGAAATGATAGTGAATGAAGTGTTGAAGTGTCAAAAGTGGTTTAAGCATGCTACAAAGCTGGAGATGCAAGTCCAAGTAAGAAACAAGTATTATAGCTTATCCCGAAGTTCTGTTAGTTCTTTGAATCTCATAGGAGATTCTAATGGTGAATTTTGAATTTGTATTAAGAAGACACATATGAAGGCTGAAACAACACCTATTGATGTGAATATGAAGAATCATTGCTTTCATTTTTGAAAATTTGACCATTATCAAGATGAGCAACTTAAAAATGGAGTTATGACCCTCCAAGATAGAAATGAGAGTGAATAGAAGTGTTGAAGATGCAAAAGTTGTTTAAGCATGCTACGAAGGTGGAGAAGCAAGTCAAAGTATGAAACAAGTATTAAAGGTTATCCCACAGTTCTGTTAGTTCTTTGAATCTTATAGGAGATTCTAATAGTGAATTTTGGAGTTGTAGCAACAAGACACGTATGGAGGCTTAAACAACTTCTACTGATGTGAATATGAAGAATCAATGCTTTCATTTCCAAGGATTTAACCATTTTCAAGATGATAATCCCAAAATAGAGTTAAGACCCTTCAAGATAAAAATGAGAGTTAATAAAAGTGTTGAAATGTTAAAAGTAGTTTAAGCATGCTACAAAGGTGGAGAAGCAAGTGAAAGTAAGAAACAAGCATTATAGGTTATCCCACAATTCTGTTAGTTTTTTTAATCTTATAGGAGATTCTAATGGTGAATTTCGAAGTTGTAGCAAAAAGAAACATTTGGAGGCTGAAACAACTTCTATTGATGTGAATATGAATAATCAATGCTTTCATTTCCAAGGATTCGACCATTTTCAAGCTAATAACCCCAAAACCGGTGTTATGACCCTTCAAGATTGAAATGAGAGTGAATAGAAGTGTTGAAGTGTCAAAAGTTGTTTAAGCATGCTACAAAGGTGGAGAAGCAAGTCAAAGTAAGAAACAAGTATTATCGCTTATCCCACAGTTCTATTAGTTCTTTGAATCTCATAGGAGATTCTAATGGTGAATTTCGAAGTTGTAGCAAGAAGACACATATGGAGGCTGAAAGAAGTGTTGAAATGTTAAAAGTAGTTTAAGCATGCTACCAAGGTGGAGAAGCAAATCATAGTAAGAAACAAATATTATAGCTTATCCCACAGTTCTGTTAGTTCTTTGAATCTCATAGGAGATTCTAATGGTAAATATTGAAGTTGTAGCAAGAAGACACATATGGAGGCTGAAACAATACCTCTTGATGTGAATATGAAGAATCGATGAAGTCATTTACAAGGATTTGACCATTTTCAAGGTAATAATCCCAAAACCGGTGTTATGACCCTTGAAGATTAAAATGATAGTGAATGAAGTGTTGAAGTGTCAAAAGTGGTTTAAGCATGCTACAAAGCTGGAGATGCAAGTCAAAGTAAGAAACAAGTATTATAGCTTATTCTAAAATTCTGTTAGTTCTTTGAATCTCATAGGAGATTCTAATGGTGAATTTTGAATTTGTATCAAGAAGACACATATGAAGGCTGAAACAACACCTATTGATGTGAATATGAAGAATCATTGCTTTCATTTTTGAAAATTTTACCATTATCAAGATTATCAACTTAAAAATGGAGTTATGACCGTCCAAGATAGAAATGAGAGTGAATAGAAGTGTTGAAGTGGCAAAAGTTGTTTAAGCATGCTACGAAGGTGGAGAAGCAAGTCAAAGTATGAAACAAGTATTAAAGGTTATCCCACAGTTCTGTTAGTTCTTTGAATATTATAGGAGATTCTAATAGTGAATTTTGGAGTTGTAGCAACAAGACACGTATGGAGGCTTAAACAACTTCTACTGATGTGAATATGAAGAATCAATGCTTTCATTTCCAAGGATTTAACCATTTTCGAGATGATAATCCCAAAATAGAGTTAAGACCCTTCAAGATAAAAATGAGAGTTAATAAAAGTGTTGAAATGTTAAAAGTAGTTTAAGCATGCTACAAAGGTGAAGAAGCAAGTGAAAGTAAGAAACAAGCATTATAGGTTATCCCACAATTCTGTTAGTTTTTTGAATCTTATAGGAGATTCTAATGGTGAATTTCGAAGTTGTAGCAAAAAGAAACATTTGGAGGCTGAAACAACTTCTATTGATGTGAATATGAATAATTAATGCTTTCATTTCCAAGGATTTGACCATTTTCAAGCTAATAATCCCAAAACCGGTGTTATGACCCTTCAAGATTGAAATGAGAGTGAATAGAAGTGTTGAAGTGTCAAAAGTTGTTTAAGCATGCTACAAAGGTGGAGAAGCAAGTCAAAGTAAGAAACAAGTATTATCGCTTATCCCACAGTTCTGTTAGTTCTTTGAATCTCATAGGAGAATCTAATGGTGAATTTCGAAGTTGTAGCAAGAAGAAACATATGGAGGCTGAAAGAAGTGTTGAAATGTTAAAAGTAGTTTAAGCATGCTACCAAGGTGGAGAAGCAAATCATAGTAAGAAACAAGTATTATAGCTTATCCCACAGTTCTGTTAGTTCTTTGAATCTCATAGGAGATTCTAATGGTAAATATTGAAGTTGTAGCAAGAAGACACATATGGAGGCTGAAACAATACCTCTTGATGTGAATATGAAGAATCATTGCTTTCATTTTTGAAAATTTGACCATTATCAAGATGAGCAACTTTAAAATGGAGTTATGACCCTCCAAGATAGAAATGAGAGTGAATAGAAGTGTTGAAGTGGCAAAAGTTGTTTAAGCATGCTACGAAGGTGGAGAAGCAAGTCAAAGTATGAAACAAGTATTAAAGGTTATCCCACAGTTCTGTTAGTTCTTTGAATCTTATAGGAGATTCTAATAGTGAATTTTGGAGTTGTAGCAACAAGACACGTATGGAGGCTTAAACAACTTCTACTGATGTGAATATGAAGAATCAATGCTTTTATTTCCAAGGATTTAACCATTTTCAAGATGATAATCCCAAAATAGAGTTAAGACCCTTCAAGATAAAAATGAGAGTTAATAAAAGTGTTGAAATGTTAAAAGTAGTTTAAGCATGCTACAAAGGTGGAGAAGCAAGTGAAAGTAAGAAACAAGCATTATAGGTTATCCCACAATTCTGTTAGTTTTTTTAATCTTATAGGAGATTCTAATGGTGAATTTCGAAGTTGTAGCAAAAAGAAACATTTGGAGGCTGAAACAACTTCTATTGATGTGAATATGAATAATCAATGCTTTCATTTCCAAGGATTCGACCATTTTCATGCTAATAATCCCAAAACCGGTGTTATGACCCTTCAAGATTGAAATGAGAGTGAATAGAAGTGTTGAAGTGTCAAAAGTTGTTTAAGCATGCTACAAAGGTGGAGAAGCAAATCAAAGTAAGAAACAAGTATTATCGCTTATCCCACAGTTCTATTAGTTCTTTGAATCTCATAGGAGATTCTAATGGTGAATTTCGAAGTTGTAGCAAGAAGACACATATGGAGGCTGAAAGAAGTGTTGAAATGTTAAAAGTAGTTTAAGCATGCTACCAAGGTGGAGAAGCAAATCATAGTAAGAAACAAATATTATAGCTTATCCCACAGTTCTGTTAGTTCTTTGAATCTCATAGGAGATTCTAATGGTAAATATTGAAGTTGTAGCAAGAAGACACATATGGAGGCTGAAACAATACCTCTTGATGTGAATATGAAAAATCGATGAAGTCATTTACAAGGATTTGACCATTTTCAAGGTAATAATCCCAAAACCGGTGTTATGACCCTTGAAGATTAAAATGATAGTGAATGAAGTGTTGAAGTGTCAAAAGTGGTTTAAGCATGCTACAAAGCTGGAGATGCAAGTCAAAGTAAGAAACAAGTATTATAGCTTATCCTAAAGTTCTGTTAGTTCTTTGAATCTCATAGGAGATTCTAATGGTGAATTTTGAATTTGTATCAAGAAGACACATATGAAGGCTGAAACAACACATATTGATGTGAATATGAAGAATCATTGCTTTCATTTTTGAAAATTTGACCATTATCAAGATTATCAACTTAAAAATGGAGTTATGACCCTCCAAGATAGAAATGAGAGTGAATAGAAGTGTTGAAGTGGCAAAAGTTGTTTAAGCATGCTACGAAGGTGGAGAAGCAAGTCAAAGTATGAAACAAGTATTAAAGGTTATCCCACAGTTCTGTTAGTTCTTTGAATATTATAGGAGATTCTAATAGTGAATTTTGGAGTTGTAGCAACAAGACACGTATGGAGGCTTAAACAACTTCTACTGATGTGAATATGAAGAATCAATGCTTTCATTTCCAAGGATTTAACCATTTTCGAGATGATAATCCCAAAATAGAGTTAAGACCCTTCAAGATAAAAAATGAGAGTTAATAAAAGTGTTGAAATGTTAAAAAGTAGTTTAAGCATGCTACAAAGGTGAAGAAGCAAGTGAAAGTAAGAAACAAGCATTATAGGTTATCCCACAATTCTGTTAGTTTTTGAATCTTATAGGAGCTTCTAATGGTGAATTTCGTAGTTGTAGCAAAAAGAAACATTTGGAGGCTGAAACAACTTCTATTGATGTGAATATGAATAATTAATGCTTTCATTTCCAAGGATTTGACCATTTTCAAGCTAATAATCCCAAAACCGGTGTTATGACCCTTCAAGATTGAAATGAGAGTGAATAGAAGTGTTGAAGTGTCAAAAGTTGTTTAAGCATGCTACAAAGGTGGAGAAGCAAGTCAAAGTAAGAAACAAGTATTATCGCTTATCCCACAGTTCTGTTAGTTCTTTGAATCTCATAGGAGAATCTAATGGTGAATTTCGAAGTTGTAGCAAGAAGACACATATGGAGGCTGAAAGAAGTGTTGAAATGTTAAAAGTAGTTTAAGCATGCTACCAAGGTGGAGAAGCAAATCATAGTAAGAAACAAGTATTATAGCTTATCCCACAGTTCTGTTAGTTCTTTGAATCTCATAGGAGATTCTAATGGTAAATATTGAAGTTGTAGCAAGAAGACACATATGGAGGCTGAAACAATACCTCTTGATGTGAATATGAAGAATCGATGCAGTCATTTACAAGGATTTGACCATTTTCAAGGTAATAATCCCAAAACCGGTGTTATGACCCTTGAAGATTGAAATGATAGTGAATGAAGTGTTGAAGTGTCAAAAGTGGTTTAAGCATGCTACAAAGCTGGAGATGCAAGTCAAAGTAAGAAACAAGTATTATAGCTTATCCCAAAGTTCTGTTAGTTCTTTGAATCTCATAGGAGATTCTAATGGTGAATTTTGAATTTGTATTAAGAAGACACATATGAAGGCTGAAACAACACCTATTGATGTGAATATGAAGAATCATTGCTTTCATTTTTGAAAATTTGACCATTATCAAGATGAGCAACTTAAAAATGGAGTTATGACCCTCCAAGATAGAAATGAGAGTGAATAGAAGTGTTGAAGTGGCAAAAGTTGTTTAAGCATGCTACGAAGGTGGAGAAGCAAGTCAAAGTATGAAACAAGTATTAAAGGTTATCCCACAAGTATTAAAGGTTAGTTCTTTGAATCTTATAGGAGATTCTAATAGTGAATTTTGGAGTTGTAGCAACAAGACACGTATGGAGGCTTAAACAACTTCTACTGATGTGAATATGAAGAATCAATGCTTTCATTTCCAAGGATTTAACCATTTTCAAGATGATAATCCCAAAATAGAGTTAAGACCCTTCAAGATAAAAATGAGAGTTAATAAAAGTGTTGAAATGTTAAAAGTAGTTTAAGCATGCTACAAAGGTGGAGAAGCAAGTGAAAGTAAGAAACAAGCATTATAGGTTATCCCACAATTCTGTTAGTTTTTTTAATCTTATAGGAGATTCTAATGGTGAATTTCGAAGTTGTAGCAAAAAGAAACATTTGGAGGCTGAAACAACTTCTATTGATGTGAATATGAATAATCAATGCTTTCATTTCCAAGGATTCGACCATTTTCAAGCTAATAATCCCAAAACCGGTGTTATGACCCTTCAAGATTGAAATGAGAGTGAATAGAAGTGTTGAAGTGTCAAAAGTTGTTTAAGCATGCTACAAAGGTGGAGAAGCAAGTCAAAGTAAGAAACAAGTATTATCGCTCAGCCCACAGTTCTATTAGTTCTTTGAATCTCATAGGAGATTCTAATGGTGAATTTCGAAGTTGTAGCAAGAAGACACATATGGAGGCTGAAAGAAGTGTTGAAATGTTAAAAGTAGTTTAAGCATGCTACCAAGGTGGAGAAGCAAATCATAGTAAGAAACAAATATTATAGCTTATCCCACAGTTCTGTTAGTTCTTTGAATCTCATAGGAGATTCTAATGGTAAATATTGAAGTTGTAGCAAGAAGACACATATGGAGGCTGAAACAATACCTCTTGATGTGAATATGAAGAATCGATGAAGTCATTTACAAGGATTTGACCATTTTCAAGGTAATAATCCCAAAACCGGTGTTATGACCCTTGAAGATTGAAATGATAGTGAATGAAGTGTTGAAGTGTCAAAAGTGGTTTAAGCATGCTACAAAGCTGGAGATGCAAGTCAAAGTAAGAAACAAGTATTATAGCTTATCCCAAAGTTCTGTTAGTTCTTTGAATCTCATAGGAGATTCTAATGGTGAATTTTGAATTTGTATTAAGAAGACACATATGAAGGCTGAAACAACACCTATTGATGTGAATATGAAGAATCATTGCTTTCATTTTTGAAAATTTGACCATTATCAAGATGAGCAACTTAAAAATGGAGTTATGACCCTCCAAGATAGAAATGAGAGTGAATAGAAGTGTTGAAGTGGCAAAAGTTGTTTAAGCATGCTACGAAGGTGGAGAAGCAAGTCAAAGTATGAAACAAGTATTAAAGGTTATCCCACAGTTCTGTTAGTTCTTTGAATATTATAGGAGATTCTAATAGTGAATTTTGGAGTTGTAGCAACAAGACACGTATGGAGGCTTAAACAACTTCTACTGATGTGAATATGAAGAATCAATGCTTTCATTTCCAAGGATTTAACCATTTTCGAGATGATAATCCCAAAATAGAGTTAAGACCCTTCAAGATAAAAATGAGAGTTAATAAAAGTGTTGAAATGTTAAAAAGTAGTTGAAGCATGCTACCAAGGTGTAGAAGCAAGTGAAAGTAAGAAACAAGCATTATAGGTTATCCCACAATTCTGTTAGTTTTTTGAATCTTATAGGAGATTCTAATGGTGAATTTCGAAGTTGTAGCAAAAAGAAACATTTGGAGGCTGAAACAACTTCTATTGATGTGAATATGAATAATTAATGCTTTCATTTCCAAGGATTTGACCATTTTCAAGCTAATAATCCCAAAACCGATGTTATGACCCTTCAAGATTGAAATGAGAGTGAATAGAAGTGTTGAAGTGTCAAAAGTTGTTTAAGCATGCTACAAAGGTGGAGAAGCAAGTCAAAGTAAGAAACAAGTATTATCGCTTATCCCACAGTTCTGTTAGTTCTTTGAATCTCATAGGAGAATCTAATGGTGAATTTCGAAGTTTTAGCAAGAAGACACATATGGAGGCTGAAAGAAGTGTTGAAATGTTAAAAGTAGTTTAAGCATGCTACCAAGGTGGAGAAGCAAATCATAGTAAGAAACAAGTATTATAGCTTATCCCACAGTTCTGTTAGTTCTTTGAATCTCATAGGAGATTCTAATGGTAAATATTGAAGTTGTAGCAAGAAGACACATATGGAGGCTGAAACAATACCTCTTGATGTGAATATGAAGAATCGATGCAGTCATTTACAAGGATTTCACCATTTTCAAGGTAATAATCCCAAAACCGGTGTTATGACCCTTGAAGATTGAAATGATAGTGAATGAAGTGTTGAAGTGTCAAAAGTGGTTTAAGCATGCTACAAAGCTGGAGATGCAAGTCAAAGTAAGAAACAAGTATTATAGCTTATCCCAAAGTTCTGTTAGTTCTTTGAATCTCATAGGAGATTCTAATGGTGAATTTTGAATTTGTATTAAGAAGACACATATGAAGGCTGAAACAACACCTATTGATGTGAATATGAAGAATCATTGCTTTCATTTTTGAAAATTTGACCATTATCAAGATGAGCAACTTAAAAATGGAGTTATGACCCTCCAAGATAGAAATGAGAGTGAATAGAAGTGTTGAAGTGGCAAAAGTTGTTTAAGCATGCTACGAAGGTGGAGAAGCAAGTCAAAGTATGAAACAAGTATTAAAGGTTATCCCACAAGTATTAAAGGTTAGTTCTTTGAATCTTATAGGAGATTCTAATAGTGAATTTTGGAGTTGTAGCAACAAGACACGTATGGAGGCTTAAACAACTTCTACTGATGTGAATATGAAGAATCAATGCTTTCATTTCCAAGGATTTAACCATTTTCAAGATGATACGCCCACAACAGAGTTAAGCCCCCTCACGCTACAAGACGGAGTTAAGAACAGTGTTGAAATGTCAAAAGTAGTTTAAGCATGCTACAAAGGTGGAGAAGCAAGTGAAAGTAAGAAACAAGCATTATAGGTTATCCCACAATTCTGTTAGTTTTTTAATCTTATAGGAGATTCTAATGGTGAATTTCGAAGTTGTAGCAAAAAGAAACATTTGGAGGCTGAAACAACTTCTATTGATGTGAATATGAATAATCAATGCTTTCATTTCCAAGGATTCGACCATTTTCAAGCTAATAATCCCAAAACCGGTGTTATGACCCTTCAAGATTGAAATGAGAGTGAATAGAAGTGTTGAAGTGTCAAAAGTTGTTTAAGCATGCTACAAAGGTGGAGAAGCAAGTCAAAGTAAGAAACAAGTATTATCGCTTATCCCACAGTTCTATTAGTTCTTTGAATCTCATAGGAGATTCTAATGGTGAATTTCGAAGTTGTAGCAAGAAGACACATATGGAGGCTGAAAGAAGTGTTGAAATGTTAAAAGTAGTTTAAGCATGCTACCAAGGTGGAGAAGCAAATCATAGTAAGAAACAAATATTATAAGCTTATCCCACAGTTCAGTTAGTTCTTTGAATCTCATAGGAGATTCTAATGGTAAATATTGAAGTTGTAGCAAGAAGACACATATGGAGGCTGAAACAATACCTCTTGATGTGAATATGAAGAATCGATGAAGTCATTTACAAGGATTTGACCATTTTCAAGGTAATAATCCCAAAACCGGTGTTATGACCCTTGAAGATTAAAATGATAGTGAATGAAGTGTTGAAGTGTCAAAAGTGGTTTAAGCATGCTACAAAGCTGGAGATGCAAGTCAAAGTAAGAAACAAGTATTATAGCTTATCTTAAAGTTTTGTTAGTTCTTTGAATCTCATAGGAGATTCTAATGGTGAATTTTGAATTTGTATCAAGAAGACACATATGAAGGCTGAAACAACACCTATTGATGTGAATATGAAGAATCATTGCTTTCATTTTTGAAAATTTGACCATTATCAAGATTATCAACTTAAAAATGGAGTTATGACCCTCCAAGATAGAAATGAGAGTGAATAGAAGTGTTGAAGTGGCAAAAGTTGTTTAAGCATGCTAGAAGGTGGAGAAGCAAGTCAAAGTATGAAACAAGTATTAAAGGTTATCCCACAGTTCTGTTAGTTCTTTGAATATTATAGGAGATTCTAATAGTGAATTTTGGAGTTGTAGCAACAAGACACGTATGGAGGCTTAAACAACTTCTACTGATGTGAATATGAAGAATCAATGCTTTCATTTCCAAGGATTTAACCATTTTCGAGATGATAATCCCAAAATAGAGTTAAGACCCTTCAAGATAAAAATGAGAGTTAATAAAAGTGTTGAAATGTTAAAAGTAGTTTAAGCATGCTACAAAGGTGAAGAAGCAAGTGAAAGTAAGAAACAAGCATTATAGGTTATCCCACAATTCTGTTAGTTTTTTGAATCTTATAGGAGATTCTAATGGTAAATTTCGAAGTTGTAGCAAAAAGAAACATTTGGAGGCTGAAACAACTTCTATTGATGTGAATATGAATAATTAATGCTTTCATTTCCAAGGATTTGAGCATTTTCAAGCTAATAATCCCAAAACCGGTGTTATGACCCTTCAAGATTGAAATGAGAGTGAATAGAAGTGTTGAAGTGTCAAAAGTTGTTTAAGCATGCTACAAAGGTGGAGAAGCAAGTCAAAGTAAGAAACAAGTATTATCGCTTATCCCACAGTTCTGTTAGTTCTTTGAATCTCATAGGAGATTCTAATGGTGAATTTCGAAGTTGTAGCAAGAAGACACATATGGAGGCTGAAAGAAGTGTTGAAATGTTAGAAGTAGTTTAAGCATGCTACCAAGGTGGAGAAGCAAATCATAGTAAGAAACAAATATTATAGCTTATCCCACAGTTCTGTTAGTTCTTTGAATCTAATAGGAGATTCTAATGGTAAATATTGAAGTTGTAGCAAGAAGACACATATGGAGGCTTAAACAACTTCTATTGATGTGAATATGAATAATTAATGCTTTTATTTCCAAGGATTTGACCATTTTCAAGCTAATAATCCCAAAACCGGTGTTATGACCCTTCAAGATTGAAATGAGAGTGAATAGAAGTCTTGAAGTGTCAAAAGTTGTTTAAGCATGCTACAAAGGTGGAGAAGAAAGTCAAAGTAAGAAACAAGTATTATCGCTTATCCCACAGTTCTGTTAGTTCTTTGAATCTCATAGGAGAATCTAATGGTGAATTTCGAAGTTGTAGCAAGAAGACACATATGGAGGCTGAAAGAAGTGTTGAAATGTTAAAAGTAGTTTAAGCATGCTACCAAGGTGGAGAAGCAAATCAAAGTAAGAAACAAGCATTATAGCTTATCCCATAGTTCTGTTAGTTCTTTGAATCTCATAGGAGATTCTAATGGTAAATATTGAAGTTGTAGCAAGAAGACACATATGGAGGCTGAAACAATACCTCTTGATGTGAATATGAAGAATCGATGCAGTCATTTACAAGGATTTGACCATTTTCAAGGTAATAATCCCAAAACCGGTGTTATGACCCTTGAAGATTGAAATGATAGTGAATGAAGTGTTGAAGTGTCAAAAGTGGTTTAAGCATGCTACAAAGCTGGAGATGCAAGTCAAAGTAAGAAACAAGTATTATAGCTTATCCCAAAGTTCTGTTAGTTCTTTGAATCTCATAGGAGATTCTAATGGTGAATTTTGAATTTGTATTAAGAAGACACATATGAAGGCTGAAACAACACCTATTGATGTGAATATGAAGAATCATTGCTTTCATTTTTGAAAATTTGACCATTATCAAGATGAGCAACTTAAAAATGGAGTTATGACCCTCCAAGATAGAAATGAGAGTGAATAGAAGTGTTGAAGTGGCAAAAGTTGTTTAAGCATGCTCCGAAGGTGGAGAAGCAAGTCAAAGTATGAAACAAGTATTAAAGGTTATCCCACAAGTATTAAAGGTTAGTTCTTTGAATCTTATAGGAGATTCTAATAGTGAATTTTGGAGTTGTAGCAACAAGACACGTATGGAGGCTTAAACAACTTCTACTGATGTGAATATGAAGAATCAATGCTTTCATTTCCAAGGATTTAACCATTTTCAAGATGATAATCCCAAAATAGAGTTAAGACCCTTCAAGATAAAAATGAGAGTTAATAAAAGTGTTGAAATGTTAAAAGTAGTTTAAGCATGCTACAAAGGTGGAGAAGCAAGTGAAAGTAAGAAACAAGCATTATAGGTTATCCCACAATTCTGTTAGTTTTTTTAATCTTATAGGAGATTCTAATGGTGAATTTCGAAGTTGTAGCAAAAAAAACATTTGGAGGCTGAAACAACTTCTATTGATGTGAATATGAATAATCAATGCTTTCATTTCCAAGGATTCGACCATTTTCAAGCTAATAATCCCAAAACCGGTGTTATGACCCTTCAAGATTGAAATGAGAGTGAATAGAAGTGTTGAAGTGTCAAAAGTTGTTTAAGCATGCTACAAAGGTGGAGAAGCAAGTCAAAGTAAGAAACAAGTATTATCGCTTATCCCACAGTTCTATTAGTTCTTTGAATCTCATAGGAGATTCTAATGGTGAATTTCGAAGTTGTAGCAAGAAGACACATATGAAGGCTGAAACAACACTTATTGATGTGAATATGAAGAATCATTGCTTTCATTTTTGAAAATTTGACCATTATCAAGATGATCAACTTAAAAATGGAGTTATGACCCTCCAAGATAGAAATGAGAGTGAATAGAAGTGTTGAAGTGGCAAAAGTTGTTTAAGCATGCTACGAAGGTGGAGAAGCAAGTCAAAGTATGAAACAAGTATTAAAGGTTATCCCACAGTTCTGTTAGTTCTTTGAATCTTATAGGAGATTCTAATAGTGAATTTTGGAGTTGTAGCAACAAGACACGTATGGAGGCTTAAACAACTTCTACTGATGTGAATATGAAGAATCAATGCTTTCATTTCCAAGGATTTAACCATTTTCAAGATGATAATCCCAAAATAGAGTTAAGACCCTTCAAGATAAAAATGAGAGTTAATAAAAGTGTTGAAATGTTAAAAGTAGTTTAAGCATGCTACAAAGGTGGAGAAGCAAGTGAAAGTAAAAAACAAGCATTATAGGTTATCCCACAATTCTGTTAGTTTTTTTAATCTTATAGGAGATTCTAATGCTGAATTTCGAAGTTGTAGCAAAAAGAATCATTTGGAGGCTGAAACAACTTCTATTGATGTGAATATGAATAATCAATGCTTTCATTTCCAATGATTTGACCATTTTCAAGCTAATAATCCCAAAACCGGTGTTATGACCCTTCAAGATTGAAATGAGAGTGAATAGAAGTGTTGAAGTGTCAAAAGTTTTTTAAGCATGCTACAAAGGTGGAGAAGCAAGTCAAAGTAAGAAACAAGTATTATCGCTTATCCCACAGTTCTATTAGTTCTTTGAATCTCATA
>CM051382.1:273619-414474 GCA_028015245.1 Cardamine occulta | reverse complement strand
AGCAAGTCAATGTTAGAAACAAGTATTCTTATCCCACAGTTCAATTAGTTCTTTGCATCTCATAGGTGATTCTAATGATGAATTTTTGACTTATGGAAAGAAGACACATATGGAGGCTGAAACAACACCTATTGATGTAAATATGAAGAATCAATGCTTCATTTACAAGGATTCACCATTTTCAAGTTGTAAACCCCAAAAGCGGAGATATAACTCTTTAAAATAGAAATTAGAGGGAATATAAGATGATGGGTCAAAAGTAGTATAAGCATGCTACCAAGGTGGAGAAGTCGTCAATAGTTAAATAAGTATTCTTATCCCACGTTATATTAGTTCTTTGCATCTCATAGGTGATTCTAATGATGAATTTTTGACTTATGGAAAAGAAGACACATAGGAGGCTGACATACAACACCTATTGATGTGAATATGAAGAATCAATGCTTTCATTTATAAGGATTCGACCATTTACAAGTTGTAAATCCCAAAAGGCGAGATATGACCCTTCTAGATATAAATGAGAGTGAATAGAAGTGTTGTAGTGTCAAAAGTAGTTTAATCATGCTACCAAGGTGGAGAAGCAAGTCAAAGTAAGAAACAAGTGTTATAGCTTATCCAAAGGTTCTGTTAGTTCTTTGAATCTCATAGGAGATTTCAATGGTGAATTTTAGAGTTGTAGCAAGAAGACACATACGGAGGCTGAAACAACACCTCCTGATGTGAAAATGAAGAATCAATGCTTTCATTTACAAGCATTTGACCATTTCAAGCTCATAATCCCAAAAAGCGGAGATATAACTCTTCAAAATAGAAATGATAAAGCGAATATAAGTGATTACGTGTAAAAAGTAGTTAAGCACGCTACCAAGGGGAGAAGCAAGTCAATGTAAGAAACAAGTATTATAGCTTATCCCACAGTTCTGTTAGTTCTTTGACTCTAATAGGTGATTCTAATGACGAATTTTTGACTTGTGGCAAGAAGATACATATGGAGGCTGACACAACACCTATAGATGTGCATATTAAGAATCAATGCTTTCATTTACAAGGATTCACCATTTACAAGTCGTAAATCCCAAAAGCGGAGATATAACTCTTCAAAAATAAAATGAGAGCGAATATAAGTGATGAAGTATCAAAAGTAGGATAAGCATTCTACCAAGGTGGAGAAGCAAGTCAAATTAAGATCCAACTATTATAGCTTCTCCCACTGCACTGTTAGTTCTTTCAATTTCAGCGGAGATTCTAATGGTGAATTTTGGAGTTGTAGCAAGAAGACACATATGGAGGCTTAAACAACACCGACGTATATGAATAGGGAGAATCACTGCGTGCATGCACAAACATTAGACCATTTTCAAGATATAAATCCCAAAAGCGGAGATATAACTCTTCAAATAGAAATGATAGGGAATAAAAGTGATTACGTGTAAAAAGTAGCTTAAGCACGCTACCAAGGTGGAGAAGTAAGTCAATGTAAGAAACAACTATTATAGCTTATCCCACAGTTCTGTTAGTTCTTTGACTCTAATAGGTGATTCTAATGACTTAATTTTTGACTTCAGGCAAGAAGACACATATGGAGGCTGACACAACACCTGTAGATGTGAATACGAAGAATCAATGCTTTCATTTACAAGGATTTGACCATTTACAAGCTGTAAATCCCAAAAGTTGAGATATAACTCTTCAAAATAAAAATGAGAGCGAATATAAGATGAAGTATCAAAAGTAGTATAAGCATCTCTACCAAGGTGAGAAGCAAGTCAAAGTAAGTAAACAAGTATTATAGCTTATCCCACGGTTCTGTTAGATCTTTCAATCTCAGAGGAGATTCTAATGGTGAATTTTGAGCTAGAAAGAAGACACATATGGAGGCTGAAACAACATCTATGGATGTGAATATGAAGAATCAATGCTTTCATTTACAAAGATTTGACCATTTTCAAGCTGTAAATCCCAAAAAGCGAGATATAACTCTTCAAAATAGAAATGATAGTGAATAAAAGTGATTGCGTCAAAAGTAAGTTTAAGCACGCTACCAAGGTGGAGAAGCAAGTCAATGTAAGAAACAACTATTATAGCTTATCCCACAGTTCTGTTAGTTCTTTGACTCTAATAGGTGATTCTAATGACGAATTTTTGACTCGTGGCAAGAAGACACATATGGAGGCTGACACAACACCTATGATGTGAATACGGAGAATCAATGCTTTCATTTACAAGGATTTCACCATTTACAAGCTGTAAATCCCAAAAGCGGAGATATAACTCTTCAAAATAAAAATGAGAGTGAATATAAGTGATGAAGTGTCAAAAGTAGTATAAGCATTCCTACCAAGGTGGAGGACAAGTCAAAGTAAGAAACAAGTATTATAGCTTATCCCACGTTCTGTTAGTTCTTTCAATTTCACAAGGAGATTCTAATGGTGAATTTTGGAGTTGTAGCAAGAAGACACATATGGAGGCTGAAACAACACCTATTGATGTGAATATGAAGAATCAACGCTTTCATTTACAAGGATTTGACCATTTTCAAGTCAGTAAATCCCAAAAGCTTTGAGATATAACTCTTCAAAATATAAATGAGAGTAATATAGTGTGATGTCGTCAAAAGTAAAGTATAAGGCATACCAAGGTGGAGAAGCAAATCAAAGTAAGAAACAGGCATTATAGCTTATCCCACAGTTCAATAAGTTCTTTGTATCTCATAGGTGATTCTAATGATGAATTTTTGACTTGTGGCAAGAAGACACATATGGAGGCTGACACAACACCTATAGATGTGAATATGGAGAATCAATGCTTTCATTAACAAGGATTTGACCATTTACAAGCTGTAAATCCCAAAAGTTCGAGATATAACCTCTTCAAAATAGAAATGAGAGTGAATATAAGCGATGAAGTGTCAAAAGTAAGGATAAGCATGCTACCAAGGTGGAGAAGCAAGTCAAAGTAAGAAACAAGTATTATAGCTTATCCCACAGCTCTGTTAGTTCTCTCAATTTAAAAAGAGATTCTAATGGTGAATTTTGGAGTTGTAGCAAGAAACACATATAGGAGGCTGAAACAACACCTATTGATGTGAATATGAAGAATCAATGCTTCATTTACAAGGATTTGACCATTTTCAAGTTGAAAATCCCAAAAGGTGAGATATAACTCTTCAAAATAGAAATGAGAGTGAATATAAGTGATGAAGTGTCAAAAGTAGTATAAGCATGCTACCAAGGTGGAGAAGCAGTCAATGTAATAAATAAGTATTCTTATCCCACAGTTCAATTAGTTCTTTGCATCTCATAGGTGATTCTAATGATGAATTTTGACTTATAAGGCAAGAAGACACATATGGAGGCTGACACAACACCTATTGATGTGAATATGAAGAATCAATGCTTTATTTACAAGGATTTGACCATTTACAAGCTGTAAATCCCAAAAGCTGAGATATAACTCTTCAAAATAGAAATGAGAGCGAATATAAGTTGATGAAGTGTCAAAAGTAGTATAAGCATTCTACCAAGGTGGAGAAGCAAGTCAAAGTAAGAAACAAGTATTATAGCTTATCCCACAGTTCTGTTAGTTCTTTTCAATCTCAGAGGAGATTCTAATGGTGAATTTTGGAGTAGTAGCAAGAAGACACATATGGAGGCTGAAACAACACCTATTGATGTGAATATGAAGAATCAATGCCTTTATTTACAAGGATTTGACCATTTTCAAGCAGTAAATCCCAAAAGCGGAGATATAACTCTTCAAAATAAAAATGAGAGTGAATATAAGTGATGAAGTATCAAAAGTAGTATAAGCATTCTACCAAGGTGGAGAAGCAAGTCAAAGTAAGAAACAAGTATTATAGCTTATCCCACAGTTCTGTTAGTTCTAAGAATCTCATAGGAGTTTCTAATGGTGAATTTTGAGTTGTAGCAAGAAGACACATATGGAGGCCGAAACAACACCTATCGATGTGAATATGAAGAATCAATGCTTTCATTTATACAAGATTTGACCATTTTCAAGCTATAAATCCCAAAAGCGGAGATATAACTCTTCAAAATAGAAATGAGAAGTGAATAAAAGTGATTACGTGTCAAAAGTAGTATAAGCACGCTACCAAGGAGAAGTAAGTCAATGTAAGAAACAAGTATTATAGCTATCCCACAGTTCTGTTAGTTCTTTGACTCTCAATAGGTGATTCTAATGATGAATTTTGACTTGTGGCAAGAAGACACATATGGAGGCTGAAACAACACCTATAGATGTGAATATGAAGAATCAATGCTTTCATTTACAAGGATTTGACCATTTACAAGCTGTAAATCCCAAAAAAGCGGAGATATAACTCTTCAAAATAAAAATGAGAGTGAATATAAGTGATGAAGTGTCAAAAGTAGTATAAGCATGCTACCAAGGTGGAGAAGCAAGTCAAAGTAAGAAACAAGTATTATAGCCTATCCCACAGTTCGTTAGTTCTTTCAATTTCATAAGGAGATTCTAATGGTGAATTTTGGAGTTGTGGGCAAGAAGACACATATGGAGGCTGAAACAACACCTATTGATGTGAATATGAAGAATCAATGCTTATTTACAAGGAGTGGACCATTTTCAAGCTGTAAAACCCAAGAGAGGAGGTATAACCCTTCAAAATAGAAAAATGCGGGTGTATAAGTGATGAAGGGTCAAAAGGAGTATAAGCATGCTACCAAGGTGGATAAGCAAGTCAATGTAAGAAACAAGTATTATAGCTTATCCCACAGTTCAATTAGTTCTTTGAATCTCATAAGAGATTCTAATGATGAATTTTGACTTGTAGCAAGAAGACACATATGGAGGCTGACACAACACCTATTGATGTGAATATGAAGAATCAATGCTTTCATTTACAAGGATTTGACCATTTACAAGCTGTAAATCCCAAAAAGCGGAGATATAACTCTTCAAAATAGAAATGAGAGGGAATATAAGTGATGAAGTGTCAAAAGTAGGATAAGCATGCTACCAAGGTGGAGAAGCAAGTCAAAGTAAGAAACAAGTATTATAGCTTATCCCACAGTTCTATTAGTTCTTCTATTTTTAGGAGATTCTAATGGTGAATTTTGAGTTGTAGCAAGAAGACACATATGGAGGCTGAAACAACACCTATTGATGTGAATATGAAGAATCAATGCTTTCATTTACAAGGATTTGACCATTTTCAAGTTGTAAATCCCAAAAGCTGGAGATATAACTCTTCAAAATAAAAATGAGAGTGAATATAAGTGATGAAGTGTCAAAAGTAGTATAAGCATTCTACCAAGGTGGAGAAGCAAGTCAATGTAAGAAACAAGATTAAGTTATCCCATTTAGTTCAATTTCGAGAGATTCTTTAATGGTGATTTTGAAAAAAACCCCTAAATGAAAATATGACTCTAAAATAATAAAATGAAGTGAATTGATAGAGTCAAAAAAGTAGGATAAGCACGCTACCAAGGTGAAGCAAGTCAAGTAAGAAACAAGTATAATAGCTTATCCCACAGATCTAGTAGTTGTTTGAATCTCATTGGTGGGTCTAATGGTGAATTTTTGGCTTGTGGCAAGAAGACACATATGGAGGCTGACACAACACCTATAGATGTGAATATGGAGAATCAATGCTTTCATTTACAAGGATTTGACCATTTACAAGCTTAAATCCCAAAAGGAGATATAACTCTTCAAAATAGAAATGGGAGTGAATATAAGTGATGAAGTGTCAAAAGTAGTATAAGCATGCTACCAAGGTGGAGAAGCAAGTCAAAGTAAGAAACAAGTATTATAGCTTACAGTTCTGTTAGTTCTTTCAATTTTAAAAGAGATTCTAATGGTGAATTTTCGAGTTGTAGAAGGAAAACACATATGGAGGCTGAAACAACACCTATTGATGTGAATATGAAGAATCAATGCTTTCATTTACAAGGATTTGACCATTTTCAAGTTGTAAATCCCCAAAAGCGGAGATATAACTCTTCAAAATAGAAATTAGAGGGAATATAAGTGATGATGTGTCAAAAGTATTATAAGCATGCTACCAAGGTGGAGAAGCAAGTCAATGTTAGAAATAAGTATTCTTATCCCACAGTTCAATTAGTTCTTTGCATCTCATAGGTGATTCTAATGATGAATTTTTGACTTATGGAAAGAAGACACATATGGAGGCTGAAACAACACCTATTGATGTAAATATGAAGAATCAATGCTTTCATTTACAAGGATTTGACCATTTTCAAGTTGTAAATCCCCAAAAGCGGAGATATAACTCTTTAAAATAGAAATTAGAGGGAATATAAGTGATGATGTGTCAAAAGTAGTATAAGCATGCTACCAAGGTGGAGAAGCAAGTCAATGTTAGAAATAAGTATTCTTATCCCACAGTTATATTAGTTCTTTGCATCTCATAGGTGATTCTAATGATGAATTTTTGACTTATGGAAAGAAGACACATATGGAGGCTGACACAACACCTATTGATGTGAATATGAAGAATCAATGCTTTCATTTACAAGGATTTAACCATTTTCAAGCTGTAAATCCCAAAAGCGGAGATATAACTCTTCAAAATAGAAATGATAGTGAATATAAGTGATGAAGTGTAAAAAGTAGTTTAAGCATGCTACCAAGGTGGAGAAGCAAGTCAAAGTAAGAAACAAGTATTATAGCTTATCCCACAGTTCTGTTAGTTCTTTCAATCTCATAGGAGATTCTAATGGTGAATTTTTGAGTTGTAGCAAGAAGACACATATGGAGGCTGAAACAACACCTATTGATGTGAATATGAAGAATCAATGCTTTCATTTACAAGGATTTGACCATTTTCAAGCTATAAATCCCAAAAGCGGAGATATAACTCTTCAAAATAGAAATGATATTGAATAAAAGTGATTACGTGTAAAAAGTAGTATAAGCATGCTACCAAGGTGGAGAAGCAAGTCAAAGTAAGAAACAAGTATTATAGCTTATCCCACAGTTCTGTTAGTTCTTTCAAACTCATAGGAGATTCTAATGGTGAATTTTGGAGTTGTAGCAAGAAGACACATATGGAGGCTAAAACAACACCTATTGATGTGAATATGAAGAATCAATGCTTTCATTACCAAGGATTTGACCATTTTCAAGCTATAAATCCTAAAACCGGAGATATAACTCTTCAAAATAAAAAATGAGAGTGAATATAAGTGATGAAGTATCAAAAGTAGTATAAGCATTCTACCAAGGTGGAGAAGCAAGTCAAAGTAAGAAACAAGTATTATAGCTTATCCCACTGTTCTGTTAGTTCTTTCAATTTCAGAGGAGATTCTAATGGTGAATTTTGGAGTTGTAGCAAGAAGACACATATGGAGGCTGAAACAACACCTATTGATGTGAATATGAAGAATCAATGCTTTCATTTACAAAGATTTGACCATTTTCAAGATATAAATCCCAAAAGCGGAGATATAACTCTTCAAAATAGAAATGATAGTGAATAAAAGTGATTACGTGTAAAAAGTAGTTTAAGCATGCTACCAAGGTGGAGAAGCAAGTCAATGTAAGAAACAACTATTATAGCTTATCCCACAGTTCTGTTAGTTCTTTGACTCTAATAGGTGATTCTAATGACGAATTTTTGACTTGTGGCAAGAAGACACATATGGAGGCTGACACAACACCTATAGATGTGAATATGAAGAATCAATGCTTTCATTTACAAGGATTTGACCATTTACAAGCTGTAAATCCCAAAAGCGAGATATAACTCTTCAAAATAAAAATGAGAGTGAATATAAGTGATGAAGTATCAAAAGTAGTATAAGCATTCTACCAAGGTGGAGAAGCAAGTCAAAGTAAGAAATAAGTATTATAGCTTATCCCACAGTTCTGTTAGATCTTTCAATTTCGAAAGGAGATTCTAATGGTGAATTTTGGAGTTGTAGCAAGAAGACACATATGGAGGCTGGAACAACGCCTAGTGGGGTGAGAATGAAGAATCAGGGCTTTCGCTTACCAAGATTTGACCATTTTCAAGCTATAAATCCCAAAAGCGGAGATATAACTCTTCAAAATAGAAATGATAGTGAATAAAAAGTGATTACGTAAAAAGTAGTTTAAGCATGCTACCAAGGTGGAGAAGCAAGTCAATGTAAGAAACAACTATTATAGCTTATCCCACAGTTCTGTTAGTTCTTTGACTCTAATAGGTGATTCTAATGACGAATTTTTGACTTGTGGCAAGAAGACACATATGGAGGCTGACACAACACCTATAGATGTGAATATGAAGAATCAATGCTTTCATTTACAAGGATTTGACCATTTACAAGTCTGTAAATCCCAAAAGCGGAGATATAACTCTTCAAAATAAAAATGAGAGTGAATATAAGTGATGAAGTATCAAAAGTAGTATAAGCATTCTACCAAGGTGGAGAAGCAAGTCAAAGTAAGAAACAAGTATTATAGCTTATCCCACTGTTCTGTTAGTTCTTTCAATTGAAGGAGATTCTAATGGTGAATTTTGGAGTTGTAGCAAGAAGACACATATGGAGGCTGAAACAACACCTATTGATGTGAATATGAAGAATCAATGCTTTCATTTACAAGGATTTGACCATTTTCAAGTTGTAAATCCCAAAAGCGGAGATATAACTCTTCAAAATATAAATGAGAGTGAATATAAGTGATGTTGTGTCAAAAGTAGTAAGATGCATACCAAGGTAGAAGAAGCAAGTCAATGTAAGAAACAAGTATTATAGCTTATCCCACAGTTATATTAGTTCTTTGAATCTCATGGGTGATTCTAATGATGAATTTTGGGCTGGTGGCGAGAAGACACGTATGGAGGCTGACACAACACCTTTGGATGTGAATATGAAGAATCAACGCTTTCATTGCCAAGGATTTGACCATTTACAAGCTGTAAATCCCAAAAGCGGAGATATAACTCTTCAAAATAGAAATGAGAGTGAATATAAGTGATGAAGTGTCAAAAGTAGTATAAGCATGCTACCAAGGTGGAGAAGCAAGTCAAAGTAAGAAACAAGTATTATAGCTTATCCCACAGTTCTGTTAGTTCTCTCAATTTTAAAAGAGATTCTAATGGTGAATTTTGGAGTTGTAGAAGGAAAACACATATAGAGGCTGAAACAACACCTATTGATGTGAATATGAAGAATCAATGCTTTCATTTACAAGGATTTGACCATTTTCAAGTTGTAAATCCCCAAAAGTGGAGATATAACTTTTCAAAATAGAAATTAGAGGGAATATAAGTGATGATGTGTCAAAAGTAGTATAAGCATGCTACCAAGGTGGAGAAGCAAGTCAATGTTAGAAATAAGTATTCTTATCCCATAGTTCAATTAGTTCTTTGCATCTCATAGGTGATTCTACTGATGAATCTTTGACTTGTACCAAGAAGACACATATGGAGGCCTAAACACCACCTATTGATGTGAATATGAAGAATCAATGCTTTCATTTACAAGGATTTGACCATTTACAAGCTGTAAATCCCAAAAGCGGAGATATAACTCTTCAAAATAAAAATGAGAGCGAATATAAGTGATGAAGTGTCAAAAGTAGTATAAGCATTCTACCAAGGTTGAGAAGCAAGTCAAAGTAAGAAACAAGTATTATAGCTTATCCCACTGTTCTGTTAGTTCTTTCAATTTCAGAGGAGATTATAATGGTGAATTTTGGAGTTGTAGCAAGAAGACACATATGGAGGCTGAAACAACACCTATTGATGTGAATATGAAGAATCAATGCTTTCATTTACAAGGATTTGACCATTTTCAAGCTGTAAATCCCAAAAGCGGAGATATAACTCTTCAAAATATAAATGAGAGTGAATATAAGTGATGTTGTGTCAAAAGTAGTATAAGCATGCTACCAAGGTGTAGAAGCAAGTCAATGTAAGAAACAAGTATTATAGCTTATCCCACAGTTCTGTTAGTTCTTTGAATATCATTGGTGATTATAATGATGAATTTTTGAATTGTGGAAAGAAGAAAGATATGGAGGCTTATACAACACCTATAGATCTGAATATGTATAATCAATAATTTCATTTACAATGATTTTACCATTTACAAGCTGGAAATCCCAAAAGCGAGATATAACTCTTCAAAATAGAAATGGGAGTGAATATAAGTGATGAAGTGTCAAAAAGTAGTATAAGCATGCTACCAAGGTGGAGAAGCAAGCCAAAGTAAGAAACAAGTATTATAGCTACAGTTCTGTTAGTTCTTTCAATTTTAAAAGAGATTCTAATGGTGAATTTTGGAGTTGTAGAAGGAAAACACATATGGAGGCTGAAACAACACCTATTGATGTGAATATGAAGAATCAATGCTTTCATTTACAAGGATTTGACCATTTTCAAGTTGTAAATCCCCAAAAGCGGAGATATAACTCTTCAAAATAGAAATTAGAGGGAATATAAGTGATGATGTGTCAAAAGTAGTATAAGCATGCTACCAAGGTGGAGAAGCAAGTCAATGTTAGAAATAAGTATTCTTATCCCACAGTTCAATTAGTTCTTTGCATCTCATAGGTGATTCTAATGATGAATTTTTGACTTATGGAAAGAAAACACATATGGAGGCTGAAACAACACCTATTGATGTGAATATGAAGAATCAATGCTTTCATTTACAAAGATTTGACCAATTTCAAGCTATAAATCCCAAAAGCGGAGATATAACTCTTCAAAATATAAATGAGAGTGAATATAAGTGATGTTGTGTCAAAAGTAGTATAAGCATGCTACCAAGGTGTAGAAGCAAGTCAATGTAAGAAACAAGTATTATAGCTTATCCCACAGTTATATTAGTTCTTTGAATCTCATTGGTGATTCTAATGATGAATTTTTGACTTGTGGCAAGAAGACACATATGGAGGCTGACACAACACCTATAGATGTGAAGATGAAGAATCAATGCTTTCATTTACAAGGATTTGACCATTTACAAGCTGTAAATCCCAAAAGCGAGATATAACTCTTCAAAATAGAAATGAGAGTGAATATAAGTGATGAAGTGGCAAAAGTAGTATAAGCATGCTACCAAGGTGGAGAAGCAAGTCAAAGTAAGAAACAAGTATTATAGCTTATCCCACAGTTCTGTTAGTTCTTTCAATTTTTAAAAGAGATTCTAATGGTGAATTTTGGAGTTGTAGAAGAAAACTCATATGTAGGCTGAAACAACACCTATTGATGTGAATATGAAGAATCAATGCTTTCATTTACAAGGATTTGACCATTTACAAGCTGTAAATCCCAAAAGCGGAGATATAACTCTTCAAAATAGAAATGAGAGTGAATATAAGTGATGAAGTGTCAAAAGTAGTATAAGCATGCTACCAAGGTGGAGAAGCAAGTCAAAGTAAGAAACAAGTATTATAGCTTATCCCACAGTTCTGTTAGTTCTTTCAATCTCATAGGAGATTCTAATGGTGAATTTTGGAGTTGTAGCAAGAAGACACATATGGAGGCTGAAACCACACCTTTGGATGTGAATATGAAGAATCAATGCTTTCATTGCCAAAGATTTGACCATTTTCAAGCTGTAAATCCCAAAAGCGGAGATATAACTCTTCAAAATAGAAATGATAGTGAATAAAAGTGATTACGTGTAAAAAGTAGTTTAAGCATGCTACCAAGGTGGAGAAGCAAGTCAATGTAAGAAACAACTATTATAGCTTATCCCACAGTTCTGTTAGTTATTTGACTCTAATAGGTGATTCTAATGACGAATTTTTGACTTGTGGCAAGAAGACACATATGGAGGATGACACAACACCTATAGATGTGAATATGAAGAATCAATGCTTTCATTTACAAGGATTTGACCATTTACAAGCTGTAAATCCCAAAAGCGGAGATATAACTCTTCAAAATAAAAATGAGAGTGAATATAAGTGATGAAGTATCAAAAGTAGTATAAGCATTCTACCAAGGTGGAGAAGCAAGTCAAAGTAAGAAACAAGTATTATAGCTTATCCCACTGTTCTGTTAGTTCTTTCAATTTCAGAGGAGATTCTAATGGTGAATTTTGGAGTTGTAGCAAGAAGACACATATGGAGGCTGAAACAACACCTATTGATGTGAATATGAAGAATCAATGCTTTCATTTACAAAGATTTGACCATTTTCAAGCTATAAATCCCAAAAGCGGAGATATAACTCTTCAAAATAGAAATGATAGTGAATAAAAGTGATTACGTGTAAAAAGTAGTTTAAGCATGCTACCAAGGTGGAGAAGCAAGTCAATGTAAGAAACAACTATTATAGCTTATCCCACAGTTCTGTTAGTTCTTTGACTCTAATAGGTGATTCTAATGACGAATTTTTGACTTGTGGCAAGAAGACACATATGGAGGCTGACACAACACCTATAGATGTGAATATGAAGAATCAATGCTTTCATTTACAAGGATTTGACCATTTACAAGCTGTAAATCCCAAAAGCGGAGATATAACTCTTCAAAATAAAAATGAGAGTGAATATAAGTGATGAAGTATCAAAAGTAGTATAAGCATTCTACCAAGATGGAGAAGCAAGTCAAAGTAAGAAACAAGTATTATAGCTTATCCCATAGTTCTGTTAGTTCTTTCAATTTCAGAGGAGATTCTAATGGTGAATTTTGGAGGTGTAGGAAGCAGAGACGTATGGAGGTTGAAACAACACCTATTGGTGTGAATATGAAGAATCAATGCTTTCATTTACAAGGATTTGACCATTTTCAACGTCAAATCCCAAAAGCGGAGATATAACTCTTCAAAATATAAATGAGAGTGAATATAAGTGATGTTGTGTCAAAAGTAGTATAAGCATGCTACCAAGGGTGAAGCAAGTCAATGTAAGAAACAAGTATTATAGCTTAACCCACCGGTATATTTGTTCTTTGCATCTCCTAGATGATTCTAATGATGAATTTGGGAGTTGTGGCAAGAAGACACATATGGAGGCTGACACAACACCTATAGATGTGAAGATGGAGAATCAATGCTTTCATTTACAAGGATTTGACCATTTACAAGCTGTAAATCCCAAAAGCGGAGATATAACTCTTCAAAATAGAAATGAGAGTGAATATAAGTGATGAAGTGTCAAAAGTAGTATAAGCATGCTACCAAGGTGGAGAAGCAAGTCAAAGTAAGAAACAAGTATTATAGCTTATCCCACAGTTCTGTTAGTTCTTTCAATTTTAAAAGAGATTCTAATGGTGAATTTTGGAGTTGTAGAAGGAAAAACACATATAGAGGCTGAAACAACACCTATTGATGTGAATATGAAGAATCAATGCTTTATTTACAAGGATTTGACCATTTTCAAGTTGTAAATCCCCAAAAGTGGAGATATAACTCTTCAAAATAGAAATGAGAGGGAATATAAGTGATGATGTGTCAAAAGTAGTATAAGCATGCTACCAAGGTGGAGAAGCAAGTCAATGTTAGAAATAAGTATTCTTATCCCATAGTTCAATTAGTTCTTTGCATCTCATAGATGATTCTAATGATGAATTTTTGACTTATGGCAAGAAGACACATATGGAGGCTGACACAACACCTATTGATGTGAATATGAAGAATCAATGCTTTCATTTACAAGGATTTGACCATTTACAAGCTGTAAATCCCAAAAGCGGAGATATAACTCTTCAAAATAAAAATGAGAGCGAATATAAGTGATGAAGTGTCAAAAGTAGTATAAGCATTCTACCAAGGTTGAGAAACAAGTCAAAGTAAGAAACAAGTATTATAGCTTATCCCACTGTTCTGTTAGTTCTTTCAATTTCAGAGGAGATTCTAATGGTGAATTTTGGAGTTGTAGCAAGAAGACACATATGGAGGCTGAAACAACACCTATTGATGTGAATATGAAGAATCAATGCTTTCATTTACAAGGATTTGACCATTTTCAAGCTGTAAATCCCAAAAGCGGAGATATAACTCTTCAAAATATAAATGAGAGTGAATATAACTGATGTGTCAAAAGTAGTATAAGCATGCTACCAAGGTGTAGAAGCAAGTCAATGTAAGAAACAAGTATTATAGCTTATCCCACAGTTCTATTAGTTCTTTGAATCTCATTGGTGATTCTAATGATGAATTTTTGACTTGTGGCAAGAAGACACATATGGAGGCTGACACAACACCTATAGATGTGAATATGGAGAATCAATGCTTTCATTTACAAGGATTTGACCATTTACAAGCTGTAAATCCCAAAAGCGGAGATATAACTCTTCAAAATAGAAATGAGAGTGAATATAAGTGATGAAGTGTCAAAAGTAGTATAAGCATGCTACCAAGGTGGAGAAGCAAGTCAAAGTAAGAAACAAGTATTATAGCTTACAGTTCTGTTAGTTCTTTCAATTTTAAAAGAGATTCTAATGGTGAATTTTGGAGTTGTAGAAGGAAAACACATATGGAGGCTGAAAAACACCTATTGATGTGAATATGAAGAATCAATGCTTTCATTTACAAGGATTTGACCATTTTCAAGTTGTAAATCCCAAAAGCGGAGATATAACTCTTCAAAATAGAAATTAGAGGAATATAAGTGATGATGTGTCAAAAGTAGTATAAGCATGCTACCAAGGTGGAGAAGCAAGTCAATGTTAGAAATAAGTATTCTTATCCCACAGTTCAATTAGTTCTTTTGCATCTCATAGGTGATTCTAATGATGAATTTTTGACTTATGGAAAGAAGACACATATGGAGGCTGACACAACACCTATTGATGTGAATATGAAGAATCAATGCTTTCATTTACAAGGATTTGACCATTTTCAAGTCTGTAAATCCCAAAAGGGAGATATAACTCTTCAAAATAGAAATGAGAGTGAATATAAGTGATGAAGTGTCAAAAGTAGTATAAGCATGCTACCAAGGTGGAGAAGCAAGTCAAAGTAAGAAACAAGTATTATAGCTTATCCCACAGTTCTGTTAGTTCTTTCAATCTCATAGGAGATTCTAATGGTGAATTTTGGAGTTGTAGCAAGAAGACACATATGGAGGCTGAAACAACACCTATTGATGTGAATATGAAGAATCAATGCTTTCATTTACAAAGATTTGACCAATTTCAAGCTATAAATCCCAAAAGCGGAGATATAACTCTTCAAAATATAAATGAGAGTGAATATAAGTGATGAAGTGTCAAAAGTAGTATAAGCATGCTACCAAGGTGGAGAAGCAAGTCAATGTAAGAAACAAGTATTATAGCTTATCCCACAGTTATATTAGTTCTTTGAATCTCATTGGTGATTCTAATGATGAATTTTGACTTGTGGCAAGAAGACACATATGGAGGCTGACACAACACCTATAGATGTGAATATGGAGAATCAATGCTTTCATTTACAAGGATTTGACCATTTACAAGCTGTAAATCCCAAAAGCGGAGATATAACTCTTCAAAATAGAAATGAGAGTGAATATAAGTGATGAAGTGTCAAAAGTAGTATAAGCATGCTACCAAGGTGGAGAAGCAAGTCAAAGTAAGAAACAAGTATTATAGCTTACAGTTCTGTTAGTTCTTTCAATTTTAAAAGAGATTCTAATGGTGAATTTTGGAGTTGTAGAAGGAAAACACATATGGAGGCTGAAAAAACACCTATTGATGTGAATATGAAGAATCAATGCTTTCATTTACAAGGATTTGACCATTTTCAAGTTGTAAATCCCCAAAAGCGGAGATATAACTCTTCAAAATAGAAATTAGAGGGAATATAAGTGATGATGTGTCAAAAGTAGTATAAGCATGCTACCAAGGTGGAGAAGCAAGTCAATGTTAGAAATAAGTATTCTTATCCCACAGTTCAATTAGTTCTTTGCATCTCATAGGTGATTCTAATGATGAATTTTTGACTTATGGAAAGAAGACACATATGGAGGCTGACACAACACCTATTGATGTGAATATGAAGAATCAATGCTTTCATTTACAAGGATTTGACCATTTACAAGTCAGAATCCCAAAAGCGGAGATATAACTCTTCAAAATAAAAATGAGAGCGAATATCAGAGAAGCGGCGTCAAAAGTAGTATAAGCATTCTACCAAGGTGGAGAAGCAAGTCAAAGTAAGAAACAAGTATTATAGCTTATCCCACTGTTCTGTTAGTTCTTTCAATTTCAGAGGAGATTCTAATGGTGAATTTTGGAGTTGTAGCAAGAAGACACATATGGAGGCTGAAACAACACCTATTGATGTGAATATGAAGAATCAATGCTTTCATTTACAAGGATTTGACCATTTTCAAGCTGTAAATCCCAAAAGCGGAGATATAACTCTTCAAAATATAAATGAGAGTGAATATAAGTGATGTTGTGTCAAAAGTAGTATAAGCATGCTACCAAGGTGGAGAAGCAAGTCAAAGTAAGAAACAAGCAATATAGCTTATCCCACAGTTCTGTTAGTTATTTGAATCTCATAGGAGTTTCTAATGATGAATTTTTGACTTGTGGCAAGAAGACACATATGGAGGCTGACACAACACCTATAGATGTGAATATGGAGAATCAATGCTTTCATTTACAAGGATTTGACCATTTACAAGCTGTAAATCCCAAAAGCGGAGATATAACTCTTCAAAATAGAAATGAGAGTGAATATAAGTGATGAAGTGTCAAAAGTAGTATAAGCATGCTACCAAGGTGGAGAAACAAGTCAAAGTAAGAAACAAGTATTATAGCTTACAGTTCTGTTAGTTCTTTCAATTTTAAAAGAGATTCTAATGGTGAATTTTGGAGTTGTAGAAGGAAAACACATATGGAGGCTGAAACAACACCTATTGATGTGAATATGAAGAATCAATGCTTTCATTTACAAGGATTTGACCATTTTCAAGTTGTAAATCCCCAAAAGCGGAGATACAACTCTTCAAAATAGAACTTAGAGGGAATATAAGTGATGATGTGTCAAAAGTAGTATAAGCATGCTACCAAGGTGGAGAAGCAAGTCAATGTTAGAAATAAGTATTCTTATCCCACAGTTCAATTAGTTCTTTGCATCTCATAGGTGATTCTAATGATGAATTTTTGACTTATGGAAAGAAGACACATATGGAGGCTGACACAACACCTATTGATGTGAATATGAAGAATCAATGCTTTCATTTACAAGGATTTGACCATTTACAAGCTGTAAATCCCAAAAACGGAGTTATGACCCTTCAAGATAGAAATGAGAGTGAATATAAGTGATGAAGTGTCAAAAGTAGTATAAGCATGCTACCAAGGTGGAGAAGCAAGTCAAAGTAAGAAACAAGTATTATAGCTTATCCCACAGTTCTGTTAGTTCTTTCAATCTCATAGGAGATTCTAATGGTGAATTTTGGAGTTGTAGCAAGAAGACACATATGGAGGCTGAAACAACACCTATTGATGTGAATATGAAGAATCAATGCTTTCATTTACAAAGATTTGACCAATTTCAAGCTATAAATCCCAAAAGCGGAGATATAACTCTTCAAAATATAAATGAGAGTGAATATAAGTGATGTTGTGTCAAAAGTAGTATAAGCATGCTACCAAGGTGTAGAAGCAAGTCAATGTAAGAAACAAGTATTATAGCTTATCCCACAGTTATATTAGTTCTTTGAATCTCATTGGTGATTCTAATGATGAATTTTTGACTTGTGGCAAGAAGACACATATGGAGGCTGACACAACACCTATAGATGTGAAGATGAAGAATCAATGCTTTCATTTACAAGGATTTGACCATTTACAAGCTGTAAATCCCAAAAGCGGAGATATAACTCTTCAAAATAGAAATGAGAGTGAATATAAGTGATGAAGTGTCAAAAGTAGTATAAGCATGCTACCAAGGTGGAGAAGCAAGTCAAAGTAAGAAACAAGTATTATAGCTTATCCCACAGTTCTGTTAGTTCTTTCAATTTTAAAAGAGATTCTAATGGTGAATTTTGGAGTTGTAGAAGGAAAACACATATGGAGGCTGAAACAACACCTATTGATGTGAATATGAAGAATCAATGCTTTCATTTACAAGGATTTGACCATTTACAAGCTGTAAATCCCAAAAGCGGAGATATAACTCTTCAAAATAGAAATGAGAGTGAATATAAGTGATGAAGTGTCAAAAGTAGTATAAGCATGCTACCAAGGTGGAGAAGCAAGTCAAAGTAAGAAACAAGTATTATAGCTTATCCCACAGTTCTGTTAGTTCTTTCAATCTCATAGGAGATTCTAATGGTGAATTTTGGAGTTGTAGCAAGAAGACACATATGGAGGCTGAAACAACACCTATTGATGTGAATATGAAGAATCAATGCTTTCATTTACAAAGATTTGACCATTTTCAAGCTATAAATCCCAAAAGCGGAGATATAACTCTTCAAAATAGAAATGATAGTGAATAGAAGTGTTGAAGTCTCAAAGTAGTTTAAGCATGCTACCAAGGTGGAGAAGCAAGTCAATGTAAGAAACAACTATTATAGCTTATCCCACAGTTCTGTTAGTTCTTTGACTCTAATAGGTGATTCTAATGACGAATTTTTGACTTGTGGCAAGAAGACACATATGGAGGCTGACACAACACCTATAGATGTGAATATGAAGAATCAATGCTTTCATTTACAAGGATTTGACCATTTACAAGCTGTAAATCCCAAAAGCGGAGATATAACTCTTCAAAATAAAAATGAGAGTGAATATAAGTGATGAAGTATCAAAAGTAGTATAAGCATTCTACCAAGGTGGAGAAGCAAGTCAAAGTAAGAAACAAGTATTATAGCTTATCCCACTGTTCTGTTAGTTCTTTCAATTTCAGAGGAGATTCTAATGGTGAATTTTGGAGTTGTAGCAAGAAGACACATATGGAGGCTGAAACAACACCTATTGATGTGAATATGAAGAATCAATGCTTTCATTTACAAAGATTTGACCATTTTCAAGCTATAAATCCCAAAAGCGGAGATATAACTCTTCAAAATAGAAATGATAGTGAATAAAAGTGATTGATGTAAAAAGTAGTTTAAGCATGCTACCAAGGTGGGAGAAACAAGTCAATGTAAGAAACAACTATTATAGCTTATCCCACCGTTCTATTAGTTCTTTGGCTCTAATAGGTGATTCTAATGACGAATTTTTGACTTGTGGCAAGAAGACACATATGGAGGCTGACACAACACCTATAGATGTGAATATGAAGAATCAATGCTTTCATTTACAAGGATTTGACCATTTACAAGCTGTAAATCCCAAAAGCGGAGATATAACTCTTCAAAATAAAAATGCGAGTGAACATAAGTGATGAAGTATCAAAAGTAGAAGAATCATTGTACCAAGAGGGAGGAAGAAGTCAAAGTAAGAAACAAGTATTATAGCTTATCCCACTGTTCTGTTAGTTCTTTCAATTTCAGAGGAGATTCTAATGGTGAATTTTGGAGTTGTAGCAAGAAGACACATATGGAGGCTGAAACAACACCTATTGATGTGAATATGAAGAATCAATGCTTTCATTTACAAGGATTTGACCATTTTCAAGCTGTAAATCCCAAAAGCGGAGATATAACTCTTCAAAATATAAATGAGAGTGAATATAAGTGATGTTGTGTCAAAGTAGTATAAGCGTGCTACCAAGGTGTAGAAGCAAGTCAATGTAAGAAACAAGTATTATAGCTTATCCCACAGTTATATTAGTTCTTTGAATCTCATTGGTGATTCTAATGATGAATTTTTGACTTGTGGCAAGAAGACACATATGGAGGCTGACACAACACCTATAGATGTGAAGATGGAGAATCAATGCTTTCATTTACAAGGATTTGACCATTTACAAGCTGTAAATCCCAAAAGCGGAGATATAACTCTTCAAAATAGAAATGAGAGTGAATATAAGTGATGAAGTGTCAAAAGTAGTATAAGCATGCTACCAAGGTGGAGAAGCAAGTCAAAGTAAGAAACAAGTATTATAGCTTATCCCACAGTTCTGTTAGTTCTTTCAATTTTAAAAGAGATTCTAATGGTGAATTTTGGAGTTGTAGAAGGAAAACACATATAGAGGCTGAAACAACACCTATTGATGTGAATATGAAGAATCAATGCTTTCATTTACAAGGATTTGACCATTTTCAAGTTGTAAATCCCCAAAAGTGGAGATATAACTCTTCAAAATAGAAATTAGAGGGAATATAAGTGATGATGTGTCAAAAGTAGTATAAGCATGCTACCAAGGTGGAGAAGCAAGTCAATGTTAGAAATAAGTATTCTTATCCCATAGTTCAATTAGTTCTTTGCATCTCATAGATGATTCTAATGATGAATTTTTGACTTATGGCAAGAAGACACATATGGAGGCTGACACAACACCTATTGATGTGAATATGAAGAATCAATGCTTTCATTTACAAGGATTTGACCATTTACAAGCTGTAAATCCCAAAAGCGGAGATATAACTCTTCAAAATAAAAATGAGAGCGAATATAAGTGATGAAGTGTCAAAAGTAGTATAAGCATTCTACCAAGGTTGAGAAGCAAGTCAAAGTAAGAAACAAGTATTATAGCTTATCCCACTGTTCTGTTAGTTCTTTCAATTTCAGAGGAGATTCTAATGGTGAATTTTGGAGTTCTAGCAAGAAGACACATATGGAGGCTGAAACAACACCTATTGATGTGAATATGAAGAATCAATGCTTTCATTTACAAGGATTTGACCATTTTCAAGCTGTAAATCCCAAAAGCGGAGATATAACTCTTCAAAATATAAATGAGAGTGAATATAAGTGATGTTGTGTCAAAAGTAGTATAAGCATGCTACCAAGGTGTAGAAGCAAGTCAATGTAAGAAACAAGTATTATAGCTTATCCCACAGTTCTATTAGTTCTTTGAATCTCATTGGTGATTCTAATGATGAATTTTTGACTTGTGGCAAGAAGACACATATGGAGGCTGACACAACACCTATAGATGTGAATATGGAGAATCAATGCTTTCATTTACAAGGATTTGACCATTTACAAGCTGTAAATCCCAAAAGCGGAGATATAACTCTTCAAAATAGAAATGAGAGTGAATATAAGTGATGAAGTGTCAAAAGTAGTATAAGCATGCTACCAAGGTGGAGAAGCAAGTCAAAGTAAGAAACAAGTATTATAGCTTACAGTTCTGTTAGTTCTTTCAATTTTAAAAGAGATTCTAATGGTGAATTTTGGAGTTGTAGAAGGAAAACACATATGGAGGCTGAAAAAACACCTATTGATGTGAATATGAAGAATCAATGCTTTCATTTACAAGGATTTGACCATTTTCAAGTTGTAAATCCCCAAAAGCGGAGATATAACTCTTCAAATTAGAAATTAGAGGGAATATAAGTGATGATGTGTCAAAAGTAGTATAAGCATGCTACCAAGGTGGAGAAGCAAGTCAATGTTAGAAATAAGTATTCTTATCCCACAGTTCAATTAGTTCTTTGCCTCTCATAGGCGCTTCTAATGATGAATCTTCGACTTATGGAAAGAAGACACATACGGAGGCTGACACACCACCTATCGATGTGAATATGAAGAATCAATGCTTTATTTACAAGGATTTGACCATTTACAAGCTGTAAATCCCAAAAGCGGAGATATAACTCTTCAAAATAGAAATGAGAGTGAATATAAGTGATGAAGTGTCAAAAGTAGTATAAGCATGCTACCAAGGTGGAGAAGCAAGTCAAAGTAAGAAACAAGTATTATAGCTTATCCCACAGTTCTGTTAGTTCTTTCAATCTCATAGGAGATTCTAATGGTGAATTTTGGAGTTGTAGCAAGAAGACACATATGGAGGCTGAAACAACACCTATTGATGTGAATATGAAGAATCAATGCTTTCATTTACAAAGATTTGACCAATTTCAAGCTATAAATCCCAAAAGCGGAGATATAACTCTTCAAAATATAAATTAGAGTGAATATAAGTGATGTTGTGTCAAAAGTAGTATAAGCATGCTACCAAGGTGTAGAAGCAAGTCAATGTAAGAAACAAGTATTATAGCTTATCCCACAGTTATATTAGTTCTTTGAATCTCATTGGTGATTCTAATGATGAATTTTTGACTTGTGGCAAGAAGACACATATGGAGGCTGACACAACACCTATAGATGTGAAGATGAAGAATCAATGCTTTCATTTACAAGGATTTGACCATTTACAAGCTGTAAATCCCAAAAGCGGAGATATAACTCTTCAAAATAGAAATGAGAGTGAATATAAGTGATGAAGTGTCAAAAGTAGTATAAGCATGCTACCAATGTGGAGAAGCAAGTCAAAGTATGAAACAAGTATTATAGCTTATCCCACAGTTCTGTTAGTTCTTTCAATCTCATAGGAGATTCTAATGGTGAATTTTGGAGTTGTAGCAAGAAGACACATATGGAGGCTGAAACAACACCTATTGATGTGAATATGAAGAATCAATGCTTTCATTTACAAAGATTTGACCAATTTCAAGCTATAAATCCCAAAAGCGGAGATATAACTCTTCAAAATATAAATGAGAGTGAATATAAGTGATGTTGTGTCAAAAGTAGTATAAGCATGCTACCACGGAAGAGCAGCAAGTCAAGATATGAAACAGGTCTTGGAGCTTATCCTATCGTTAAATTAGTTCTTTGAATCTCATTGGTGATTCTAATGGTGAATCTCATAGTTGTAGCAAAAAGACACATATGGAGGCTGACACAACACCTATAGATGTGAAGATGAAGAATCAATGCTTTCATTTACAAGGATTTGACCATTTACAAGCTGTAAATCCCAAAAGCGGAGATATAACTCTTCAAAATAGAAATGAGAGTGAATATAAGTGATGAAGTGTCAAAAGTAGTATAAGCATGCTACCAAGGTGGAGAAGCAAGTCAAAGTAAGAAACAAGTATTATAGCTTATCCCACAGTTCTGTTAGTTCTTTCAATTTTAAAAGAGATTCTAATGGTGAATTTTGGAGTTGTAGAAGGAAAACACATATGGAGGCTGAAACAACACCTATTGATGTGAATATGAAGAATCAATGCTTTCATTTACAAGGATTTGACCATTTTCAAGTTGTAAATCCCCAAAAGCGGAGATATAACTCTTCAAAATAGAAATTAGAGGGAATATAAGTGATGATGTGTCAAAAGTAGTATAAGCATGCTACCAAGGTGGAGAAGCAAGTCAATGTTAGATATAAGTATTCTTATCCCACAGTTCAATTAGTTCTTTGCATCTCATAGGTGATTCTAATGATGAATTTTTGACTTATGGAAAGAAGACACATATGGAGGCTGACACAACACCTATTGATGTGAATATGAACAATCAATGCTTTCATTTACAAGGATTTGACCATTTACAAGCTGTAAATCCCAAAAGCGGAGATATAACTCTTCAAAATAGAAATGAGAGTGAATATAAGTGATGAAGTGTCAAAAGTAGTATAAGCATGCTACCAAGGTGGAGAAGCAAGTCAAAGTAAGAAACAAGTATTATAGCTTATCCCACAGTTCTGTTAGTTCTTTCAATCTCATAGGAGATTCTAATGGTGAATTTTGGAGTTGTAGCAAGAAGACACATATGGAGGCTGAAACAACACCTATTGATGTGAATATGAAGAATCAATGCTTTCATTTACAAAGATTTGACCATTTTCAAGCTATAAATCCCAAAAGCGGAGATATAACTCTTCAAAATAAAAATGAGAGCGAATATAAGTGATGAAGTGTCAAAAGTAGTATAAGCATTCTACCAAGGTTGAGAAGCAAGTCAAAGTAAGAAACAAGTATTATAGCTTATCCCACAGTTCTGTTAGTTCTTTGACTCTAATAGGTGATTCTAATGACGAATTTTTGACTGGTAGCAAGAAGACACATATGGAGGCTGACACAACACCTATAGATGTGAATATGAAGAATCAATGTTTTCATTTACAAGGATTTGACCATTTACAAGCTGTAAATCCCAAAAGCGGAGATATAACTCTTCAAAATAAAAATGAGAGTGAATATAAGTGATGAAGTGTCAAAAGTAGTATAAGCATTCTACCAAGGTGGAGAAGCAAGTCAAAGTAAGAAACAAGTATTATAGCTTATCCCACTGTTCTGTTAGTTCTTTCAATTTCAGAGGAGATTCTAATGGTGAATTTTGGAGTTGTAGCAAGAAGACACATATGGAGGCTGAAACAACACCTATTGATGTGAATATGAAGAATCAATGCTTTCATTTACAAGGATTTGACCATTTTCAAGCTGTAAATCCCAAAAGCGGAGATATAAGTCTTCAAAATATAAATGAGAGTGAATATAAGTGATGTTGTGTCAAAAGTAGTATAAGCATGCTACCAAGGTGGAGAAGCAAGTCAATGTAAGAAACAAGTATTATAGCTTATCCCACAGTTCTATTAGTTCTTTGAATCTCATTGGTGATTCTAATGATGAATTTTTGACTTGTGGCAAGAAGACACATATGGAGGCTGACACAACACCTATAGATGTGAAGATGGAGAATCAATGCTTTCATTTACAAGGATTTGACCATTTACAAGCTGTAAATCCCAAAAGCGGAGATATAACTCTTCAAAATAGAAATGAGAGTGAATATAAGTGATGAAGTGTCAAAAGTAGTATAAGCATGCTACCAAGGTGGAGAAGCAAGTCAAAGTAAGAAACAAGTATTATAGCTTATCCCACAGTTCTGTTAGTTCTTTCAATTTTAAAAGAGATTCTAATGGTGAATTTTGGAGTTGTAGAAGGGAAAACACATATAGAGGCTGAAACAACACCTATTGATGTGAATATGAAGAATCAATGCTTTCATTTACAAGGATTTGACCATTTTCAAGTTGTAAATCCCCAAAAGCGGAGATATAACTCTTCAAAATAGAAATTAGAGGAATATAAGTGATGATGTGTCAAAAGTAGTATAAGCATGCTACCAAGGTGGAGAAGCAAGTCAATGTTAGAAATAAGTATTCTTATCCCATAGTTCAATTAGTTCTTTGCATCTCATAGGTGTTTCTAATGATAAATTTTTGACTTATGGCAAGAAGACACATATGGAGGCTGACACAACACCTATTGATGTGAATATGAAGAATCAATGTTTTCATTTACAAGGATTTGACCATTTACAAGCTGTAAATCCCAAAAGCGGAGATATAACTCTTCAAAATAAAAATGAGAGTGAATATAAGTGATGAAGTGTCAAAAGTAGTATAAGCATTCTACCAAGGTGGAGAAGCAAGTCAAAGTAAGAAACAAGTATTATAGCTTATCCCACTGTTCTGTTAGTTCTTTCAATTTCAGAGGAGATTCTAATGGTGAATTTTGGAGTTGTAGCAAGAAGACACATATGGAGGCTGAAACAACACCTATTGATGTGAATATGAAGAATCAATGCTTTCATTTACAAGGATTTGACCATTTTCAAGCTGTAAATCCCAAAAGCGGAGATATAAGTCTTCAAAATATAAATGAGAGTGAATATAAGTGATGTTGTGTCAAAAGTAGTATAAGCATGCTACCAAGGTGTAGAAGCAAGTCAATGTAAGAAACAAGTATTATAGCTTATCCCACAGTTCTATTAGTTCTTTGAATCTCATTGGTGATTCTAATGATGCATTGTTGACTGTTGGCAAGAAGACACATATGGAGGCTGACACAACACCTATAGATGTGAAGATGGAGAATCAATGCTTTCATTTACAAGGATTTGACCATTTACAAGCTGTAAATCCCAAAAGCGGAGATATAACTCTTCAAAATAGAAATGAGAGTGAATATAAGTGATGAAGTGTCAAAAGTAGTATAAGCATGCTACCAAGGTGGAGAAGCAAGTCAAAGTAAGAAACAAGTATTATAGCTTATCCCACAGTTCTGTTAGTTCTTTCAATTTTAAAAAGATTCTAATGGTGAATTTTGGAGTTGTAGAAGGAAAACACATATAGAGGCTGAAACAACACCTATTGATGTGAATATGAAGAATCAATGCTTTCATTTACAAGGATTTGACCATTTTCAAGTTGTAAATCCCCAAAAGCGGAGATATAACTCTTCAAAATAGAAATTAGAGGGAATATAAGTGATGATGTGTCAAAAGTAGTATAAGCATGCTACCAAGGTGGAGAAGCAAGTCAATGTTAGAAATAAGTATTCTTATCCCATAGTTCAATTAGTTCTTTGCATCTCATAGGTGTTTCTAATGATAAATTTTTGACTTATGGCAAGAAGACACATATGGAGGCTGACACAACACCTATTGATGTGAATATGAAGAATCAATGCTTTCATTTACAAGGATTTGACCATTTACAAGCTGTAAATCCCAAAAGCGGAGATATAACTCTTCAAAATAAAAATGAGAGTGAATATAAGTGATGAAGTGTCAAAAGTAGTATAAGCATTCTACCAAGGTGGAGAAGCAAGTCAAAGTAAGAAACAAGTATTATAGCTTATCCCGCTGTTCTGTGGGTTCTTTCAATTTCAGTTTAGGAGATTCTAATGGTGAATTTTGGAGTTGTAGCAAGAAGACACATATGGAGGCTGAAACAACACCTATTGATGTGAATATGAAGAATCAATGCTTTCATTTACAAGGATTTGACCATTTTCAAGCTGTAAATCCCAAAAGCGGAGATATAACTCTTCAAAATATAAATGAGAGTGAATATAAGTGATGTTGTGTCAAAAGTAGTATAAGCATGCTACCAAGGTGTAGAAGCAAGTCAATGTAAGAAACAAGTATTATAGCTTATCCCACAGTTCTATTAGTTCTTTGAATCTCATTGGTGATTCTAATGATGAAGTTTTGACTTGTGGCAAGAAGACACATATGGAGGCTGACACAACACCTATAGATGTGAATATGGAGAATCAATGCTTTCATTTACAAGGATTTGACCATTTACAAGCTGTAAATCCCAAAAGCGGAGATATAACTCTTCAAAATAGAAATGAGAGTGAATATAAGTGATGAAGTGTCAAAAGTAGTATAAGCATGCTACCAAGGTGGAGAAGCAAGTCAAAGTAAGAAACAAGTATTATAGCTTATCCCACAGTTCTGTTAGTTCTTTCAATTTTAAAAGAGATTCTAATGGTGAATTTTGGAGTTGTAGCAAGAAGACACATATGGAGGCTGAAACAACACCTATTGATGTGAATATGAAGAATCAATGCTTTCATTTACAAGGATTTGACCATTTTCAAGCTGTAAATCCCAAAAGCGGAGATATAACTCTTCAAAATAGAAATGAGAGTGAATATAAGTGATGAAGTGTCAAAAGTAGTATAAGCATGCTACCAAGGTGGAGAAGCAAGTCAAAGTAAGAAACAAGTATTATAGCTTATCCCATAGTTCTGTTAGTTCTTTCAATTTTAAAAGAGATTCTAATGGTGAATTTTGGAGTTGTAGAAGGAAAACACATATGGAGGCTGAAACAACACCTATTGATGTGAATATGAAGAATCAATGCTTTCATTTACAAGGATTTGACCATTTTCAAGCTGAGAATCCCAAAAACGGTGTTATGACTCTTCAAAATAGAAATTAGAGGGAATATAAGTGATGATGTGTCAAAAGTAGTATAAGCATGCTACCAAGGTGGAGAAGCAAGTCAATGTTAGAAATAAGTATTCTTATCCCATAGTTCAATTAGTTCTTTGCATCTCATAGGTGTTTCTAATGATAAATTTTTGACTTATGGCAAGAAGACACATATGGAGGCTGACACAACACCTATTGATGTGAATATGAAGAATCAATGCTTTCATTTACAAGGATTTGACCATTTACAAGCTGTAAATCCCAAAAGCGGAGATATAACTCTTCAAAATAAAAATGAGAGTGAATATAAGTGATGAAGTGTCAAAAGTAGTATAAGCATTCTACCAAGGTTGAGAAGCAAGTCAAAGTAAGAAACAAGTATTATAGCTTATCCCACTGTTCTGTTAGTTCTTTCAATTTCAGAGGAGATTCTAATGGTGAATTTTGGAGTTGTAGCAAGAAGACACATATGGAGGCTGAAACAACACCTATTGATGTGAATATGAAGAATCAATGCTTTCATTTCCAAGGATTTGACCATTTTCAAGCTGAGAATCCTAAAAACGGAGTTATGACCCTTCAAGATAGAAATGAGAGTGAATATAAGTGATGTTGTGTCAAAAGTAGTATAAGCATGCTACCAAGGTGTAGAAGCAAGTCAATGTAAGAAACAAGTATTATAGCTTATCCCACAGTTCTATTAGTTCTTTGAATCTCATTGGTGATTCTAATGATGAAGTTTTGACTTTGGCAAGAAGACACATATGGAGGCTGACACAACACCTATAGATGTGAATATGGAGAATCAATGCTTTCATTTACAAGGATTTGACCATTTACAAGCTGTAAATCCCAAAAGCGGAGATATAACTCTTCAAAATAGAAATGAGAGTGAATATAAGTGATGAAGTGTCAAAAGTAGTATAAGCATGCTACCAAGGTGGAGAAGCAAGTCAAAGTAAGAAACAAGTATTATAGCTTATCCCACAGTTCTGTTAGTTCTTTCAATTTTAAAAGAGATTCTAATGGTGAATTTTGGAGTTGTAGCAAGAAGACACATATGGAGGCTGAAACAACACCTATTGATGTGAATATGAAGAATCAATGCTTTCATTTACAAGGATTTGACCATTTTCAAGCTGTAAATCCCAAAAGCGGAGATATAACTCTTCAAAATAGAAATGAGAGTGAATATAAGTGATGAAGTGTCAAAAGTAGTATAAGCATGCTACCAAGGTGGAGAAGCAAGTCAAAGTAAGAAACAAGTATTATAGCTTATCCCACAGTTTTGTTAGTTCTTTCAATTTTAAAAGAGATTCTAATGGTGAATTTTGGAGTTGTAGAAGGAAAACACATATAGAGGCTGAAACAACACCTATTGATGTGAATATGAAGAATCAATGCTTTCATTTACAAGGATTTGACCATTTTCAAGTTGTAAATCCCCAAAAGCGGAGATATAACTCTTCAAAATAGAAATTAGAGGGAATATAAGTGATGATGTGTCAAAAGTAGTATAAGCATGCTACCAAGGTGGAGAAGCAAGTCAATGTTAGAAATAAGTATTCTTATCCCATAGTTCAATTAGTTCTTTGCATCTCATAGGTGTTTCTAATGATAAATTTTTGACTTATGGCAAGAAGACACATATGGAGGCTGACACAACACCTATTGATGTGAATATGAAGAATCAATGCTTTCATTTACAAGGATTTGACCATTTACAAGCTGTAAATCCCAAAAGCGGAGATATAACTCTTCAAAATAAAAATGAGAGTGAATATAAGTGATGAAGTGTCAAAAGTAGTATAAGCATTCTACCAAGGTTGAGAAGCAAGTCAAAGTAAAAAACAAGTATTATAGCTTATCCCACAGTTCTATTAGTTCTTTCAATTTCAGAGGAGATTCTAATGGTGAATTTTGGAGTTGTAGCAAGAAGACACATATGGAGGCTGAAACAACACCTATTGATGTGAATATGAAGAATCAATGCTTTCATTTACAAGGATTTGACCATTTTCAAGCTGTAAATCCCAAAAGCGGAGATATAACTCTTCAAAATATAAATGAGAGTGAATATAAGTGATGTTGTGTCAAAAGTAGTATAAGCATGCTACCAAGGTGTAGAAGCAAGTCAATGTAAGAAACAAGTATTATAGCTTATCCCACAGTTCTATTAGTTCTTTGAATCTCATTGGTGATTCTAATGATGAAGTTTTGACTTGTGGCAAGATGACACATATGGAGGCTGACACAACACCTATAGATGTGAATATGGAGAATCAATGCTTTCATTTACAAGGATTTGACCATTTACAAGCTGTAAATCCCAAAAGCGGAGATATAACTCTTCAAAATAGAAATGAGAGTGAATATAAGTGATGAAGTGTCAAAAGTAGTATAAGCATGCTACCAAGGTGGAGAAGCAAGTCAAAGTAAGAAACAAGTATTATAGCTTATCCCACAGTTCTGTTAGTTCTTTCAATTTTAAAAGAGATTCTAATGGTGAATTTTGGAGTTGTAGCAAGAAGACACATATGGAGGCTGAAACAACACCTATTGATGTGAATATGAAGAATCAATGCTTTCATTTACAAGGATTTGACCATTTTCAAGCTGTAAATCCCAAAAGCGGAGATATAACTCTTCAAAATAGAAATGAGAGTGAATATAAGTGATGAAGTGTCAAAAGTAGTATAAGCATGCTACCAAGGTGGAGAAGCAAGTCAAAGTAAGAAACAAGTATTATAGCTTATCCCACAGTTCTGTTAGTTCTTTCAATTTTAAAAGAGATTCTAATTGTGAATTTTGGAGTTGTAGAAGGAAAACACATATAGAGGCTGAAACAACACCTATTGATGTGAATATGAAGAATCAATGCTTTCATTTACAAGGATTTGACCATTTTCAAGTTGTAAATCCCCAAAAGCGGAGATATAACTCTTCAAAATAGAAATTAGAGGGAATATAAGTGATGATGTGTCAAAAGTAGTATAAGCATGCTACCAAGGTGGAGAAGCAAGTCAATGTTAGAAATAAGTATTCTTATCCCATAGTTCAATTAGTTCTTTGCATCTCATAGGTGTTTCTAATGATAAATTTTTGACTTATGGCAAGAAGACACATATGGAGGCTGACACAACACCTATTGATGTGAATATGAAGAATCAATGCTTTCATTTACAAGGATTTGACCATTTACAAGCTGTAAATCCCAAAAGCGGAGATATAAGTCTTCAAAATATAAATGAGAGTGAATATAAGTGATGTTGTGTCAAAAGTAGTATAAGCATGCTACCAAGGTGTAGAAGCAAGTCAATGTAAGAAACAAGTATTATAGCTTAACCCACAGTTCTATTAGTTCTTTGAATCTCATTGGTGATTCTAATGATGAATTTTTGACTTGTGGCAAGAAGACACATATGGAGGCTGACACAACACCTATAGATGTGAAGATGGAGAATCAATGCTTTCATTTACAAGGATTTGACCATTTACAAGCTGTAAATCCCAAAAGCGGAGATATAACTCTTCAAAATAAAAATGAGAGTGAATATAAGTGATGAAGTGTCAAAAGTAGTATAAGCATTCTACCAAGGTGGAGAAGCAAGTCAAAGTAAGAAACAAGTATTATAGCTTATCCCACTGTTCTGTTAGTTCTTTCAATTTCAGAGGAGATTCTAATGGTGAATTTTGGAGTTGTAGCAAGAAGACACATATGGAGGCTGAAACAACACCTATTGATGTGAATATGAAGAATCAATGCTTTCATTTACAAGGATTTGACCATTTTCAAGCTGTAAATCCCAAAAGCGGAGATATAAGTCTTCAAAATATAAATGAGAGTGAATATAAGTGATGTTGTGTCAAAAGTAGTATAAGCATGCTACCAAGGTGTAGAAGCAAGTCAATGTAAGAAACAAGTATTATAGCTTATCCCACAGTTCTATTAGTTCTTTGAATCTCATTGGTGATTCTAATGATGAATTTTTGACTTGTGGCAAGAAGACACATATGGAGGCTGACACAACACCTATAGATGTGAAGATGGAGAATCAATGCTTTCATTTACAAGGATTTGACCATTTACAAGCTGTAAATCCCAAAAGCGGAGATATAACTCTTCAAAATAGAAATGAGAGTGAATATAAGTGATGAAGTGTCAAAAGTAGTATAAGCATGCTACCAAGGTGGAGAAGCAAGTCAAACTAAGAAACAAGTATTATAGCTTATCCCACAGTTCTGTTAGTTCTTTCAATTTTAAAAGAGATTCTAATGGTGAATTTTGGAGTTGTAGAAGGAAAACACATATAGAGGCTGAAACAACACCTATTGATGTGAATATGAAGAATCAATGCTTTCATTTACAAGGATTTGACCATTTTCAAGTTGTAAATCCCCAAAAGCGGAGATATAACTCTTCAAAATAGAAATTAGAGGGAATATAAGTGATGATGTGTCAAAAGTAGTATAAGCATGCTACCAAGGTGGAGAAGCAAGTCAATGTTAGAAATAAGTATTCTTATCCCATAGTTCAATTAGTTCTTTGCATCTCATAGGTGTTTCTAATGATAAATTTTTGACTTATGGCAAGAAGACACATATGGAGGCTGACACAACACCTATTGATGTGAATATGAAGAATCAATGCTTTCATTTACAAGGATTTGACCATTTACAAGCTGTAAATCCCAAAAGCGGAGATATAACTCTTCAAAATAAAAATGAGAGTGAATATAAGTGATGAAGTGTCAAAAGTAGTATAAGCATTCTACCAAGGTTGAGAAGCAAGTCAAAGTAAGAAACAAGTATTATAGCTTATCCCATAGTTCTTTCAATTTCAGAGGAGATTCTAATGGTGAATTTTGGAGTTGTAGCAAGAAGACACATATGGAGGCTGAAACAACACCTATTGATGTGAATATGAAGAATCAATGCTTTCATTTACAAGGATTTGACCATTTTCAAGCTGTAAATCCCAAAAGCGGAGATATAACTCTTCAAAATATAAATGAGAGTGAATATAAGTGATGTTGTGTCAAAAGTAGTATAAGCATGCTACCAAGGTGTAGAAGCAAGTCAATGTAAGAAACAAGTATTATAGCTTATCCCACAGTTCTATTAGTTCTTTGAATCTCATTGGTGATTCTAATGATGAAGTTTTGACTTGTGGCAAGAAGACACATATGGAGGCTGACACAACACCTATAGATGTGAATATGGAGAATCAATGCTTTCATTTACAAGGATTTGACCATTTACAAGCTCAAATCCCAAAAGCGGAGATATAACTCTTCAAAATAGAAATGAGAGTGAATATAAGTGATGAAGTGTCAAAAGTAGTATAAGCATGCTACCAAGGTGGAGAAGCAAGTCAAAGTAAGAAACAAGTATTATAGCTTATCCCACAGTTCTGTTAGTTCTTTCAATTTTAAAAGAGATTCTAATGGTGAATTTTGGAGTTGTAGCAAGAAGACACATATGGAGGCTGAAACAACACCTATTGATGTGAATATGAAGAATCAATGCTTTCATTTACAAGGATTTGACCATTTTCAAGCTGTAAATCCCAAAAGCGGAGATATAACTCTTCAAAATAGAAATGAGAGTGAATATAAGTGATGAAGTGTCAAAGGTAGTATAAGCATGCTACCAAGGTGGAGAAGCAAGTCAAAGTAAGAAACAAGTATTATAGCTTATCCCACAGTTCTGTTAGTTCTTTCAATTTTAAAAGAGATTCTAATGGTGAGTTTGGGAGTTGTTGAAGGGAAAAACACATATGGAGGCTGAAACAACACCTATTGATGTGAATATGAAGAATCAATGCTTTCATTTACAAGGATTTGACCATTTTCAAGTTGTAAATCCCCAAAAGCGGAGATATAACTCTTCAAAATAGAAATTAGAGGGAATATAAGTGATGATGTGTCAAAAGTAGTATAAGCATGCTACCAAGGTGGAGAAGCAAGTCAATGTTAGAAATAAGTATTCTTATCCCATAGTTCAATTAGTTCTTTGCATCTCATAGGTGTTTCTAATGATAAATTTTTGACTTATGGCAAGAAGACACATATGGAGGCTGACACAACACCTATTGATGTGAATATGAAGAATCAATGCTTTCATTTACAAGGATTTGACCATTTACAAGCTGTAAATCCCAAAAGCGGAGATATAAGTCTTCAAAATATAAATGAGAGTGAATATAAGTGATGTTGTGTCAAAAGTAGTATAAGCATGCTACCAAGGTGTAGAAGCAAGTCAATGTAAGAAACAAGTATTATAGCTTATCCCACAGTTCTATTAGTTCTTTGAATCTCATTGGTGATTCTAATGATGAATTTTTGACTTGTGGCAAGAAGACACATATGGAGGCTGACACAACACCTATAGATGTGATGATGGAGAATCAATGCTTTCATTTACAAGGATTTGACCATTTACAAGCTGTAAATCCCAAAAGCGGAGATATAACTCTTCAAAATAGAAATGAGAGTGAATATAAGTGATGAAGTGTCAAAAGTAGTATAAGCATGCTACCAAGGTGGAGAAGCAAGTCAAAGTAAGAAACAAGTATTATAGCTTATCCCACAGTTCTGTTAGTTCTTTCAATTTTTAAAAGAGATTCTAATGGTGAATTTTGGAGTTGTAGAAGGAAAACACATATGGAGGCTGAAACAACACCTATTGATGTGAATATGAAGAATCAATGCTTTCATTTACAAGGATTTGACCATTTTCAAGTTGTAAATCCCCAAAAGCGGAGATATAACTCTTCAAAATAGAAATTAGAGGGAATATAAGTGATGATGTGTCAAAAGTAGTATAAGCATGCTACCAAGGTGGAGAAGCAAGTCAATGTTAGAAATAAGTATTCTTATCCCATAGTTCAATTAGTTCTTTGCATCTCATAGGTGTTTCTAATGATAAATTTTTGACTTATGGCAAGAAGACACATATGGAGGCTGACACAACACCTATTGATGTGAATATGAAGAATCAATGCTTTCATTTACAAGGATTTGACCATTTTCAAGCTGTAAATCCCAAAAGCGGAGATATAACTCCTTAAAATAAAAATGAGAGTGAATATAAGTGATGAAGTGTCAAAAGTAGTATAAGCATTCTACCAAGGTGGAGAAGCAAGTCAAAGTAAGAAACAAGTATTATAGCTTATCCCACTGTTTTGTTAGTTCTTTCAATTTCAGAGGAGATTCTAATGGTGAATTTTGGAGTTGTAGCAAGAAGACACATATGGAGGCTGAAACAACACCTATTGATGTGAATATGAAGAATCAATGCTTTCATTTACAAGGATTTGACCATTTTCAAGCTGTAAATCCCAAAAGCGGAGATATAACTCTTCAAAATATAAATGAGAGTGAATATAAGTGATGTTGTGTCAAAAGTAGTATAAGCATGCTACCAAGGTGAGAAGCAAGTCAATGTAAGAAACAAGTATTATAGCTTATCCCACAGTTCTATTAGTTCTTTGAATCTCATTGGTGATTCTAATGATGAATTTTGACTTGTGGCAAGAAGACACATATGGAGGCTGACACAACACCTATAGATGTGAAGATGGAGAATCAATGCTTTCATTTACAAGGATTTGACCATTTACAAGTTAAATCCCAAAAGCGGAGATATAACTCTTCAAAATAGAAATGAGAGTGAATATAAGTGATGAAGTGTCAAAAGTAGTATAAGCATGCTACCAAGGTGGAGAAGCAAGTCAAAGTAAGAAACAAGTATTATAGCTTATCCCACAGTTCTGTTAGTTCTTTCAATTTTAAAAGAGATTCTAATGGTGAATTTTGGAGTTGTAGAAGGAAAACACATATGGAGGCTGAAACAACACCTATTGATGTGAATATGAAGAATCAATGCTTTCATTTACAAGGATTTGACCATTTTCAAGTTGTAAATCCCCAAAAGCGGAGATATAACTCTTCAAAATAGAAATTAGAGGGAATATAAGTGATGATGTGTCAAAAGTAGTATAAGCATGCTACCAAGGTGGAGAAGCAAGTCAATGTTAGAAATAAGTATTCTTATCCCACAGTTCAATTAGTTCTTTGCATCTCATAGGTGATTCTAATGATGAATTTTTGACTTATGGAAAGAAGACACATATGGAGGCTGACACAACACCTATTGATGTGAATATGAAGAATCAATGCTTTCATTTACAAGGATTTGACAATTTACAAGCTGCAAATCCCAAAAAGCGGAGATATAACTCTTCAAAATAGAAATGAGAGTGAATATAAGTGATGAAGTGTCAAAAGTAGTATAAGCATGCTACCAAGGTGGAGAAGCAAGTCAAAGTAAGAAACAAGTATTATAGCTTATCCCACAGTTCTGTTAGTTCTTTCAATCTCATAGGAGATTCTAATGGTGAATTTTGGAGTTGTAGCAAGAAGACACATATGGAGGCTGAAACAACACATATTGATGTGAATATGAAGAATCAATGCTTTCATTTACAAAGATTTGACCATTTTCAAGCTATAAATCCCAAAAGCGGAGATATAACTCTTCAAAATAGAAATGATAGTGAATAAAAGTGATTACGTGTAAAAAAGTAGTTTAAGCATGCTACCAAGGTGGAGAAGCAAGTCAATGTAAGAAACAAGTATTATAGCTTATCCCACAGTTCTGTTAGTTCTTTGACTCTAATAGGTGATTCTAATGACGAATTTTTGACTTGTGGCAAGAAGACACATATGGAGGCTGACACAACACCTATAGATGTGAATATGAAGAATCAATGCTTTCATTTACAAGGATTTGACCATTTACAAGCTGTAAATCCCAAAAGCGGAGATGTAACTCTTCAAAATAAAAATGAGAGTGAATATAAGTGATGAAGTGTCAAAAGTAGTATAAGCATTCTACCAAGGTGGAGAAGCAAGTCAAAGTAAGAAACAAGTATTATAGCTTATCCCACTGTTCTGTTAGTTCTTTCAATTTCAGAGGAGATTCTAATGGTGAATTTTGGAGTTGTAGCAAGAAGACACATATGGAGGCTGAAACAACACCTATTGATGTGAATATGAAGAATCAATGCTTTCATTTACAAAGATTTGACCATTTTCAAGCTATAAATCCCAAAAGCGGAGATATAACTCTTCAAAATATAAATGAGAGTGAATATAAGTGATGTTGTGTCAAAAGTAGTATAAGCATGCTACCAAGGTGTAGAAGCAAGTCAATGTAAGAAACAAGTATTATAGCTTAGCCCACAGTTCTATTAGTTCTTTGAATCTCATTGGTGATTCTAATGATGAATTTTTGACTTATGGCAAGAAGACACATATGGAGGCTGACACAACACCTATTGATGTGAATATGAAGAATCAATGCTTTCATTTACAAGGATTTGACCATTTACAAGCTGTAAATCCCAAAAGCGGAGATATAACTCTTCAAAATAAAAATTAGAGTGAATATAAGTGATGAAGTGTCAAAAGTAGTATAAGCATTCTACCAAGGTTGAGAAGCAAGTCAAAGTAAGAAACAAGTATTATAGCTTATCCCACTGTTCTGTTAGTTCTTTCAATTTCAGAGGAGATTCTAATGGTGAATTTTGGAGTTGTAGCAAGAAGACACATATGGAGGCTGAAACAACACCTATTGATGTGAATATGAAGAATCAATGGTTTCATTGACAAGGATTTGGCCATTTTCAAGCTGATTCACCTATAAACGGAGATATAACTCTTCAAAATATAAATGAGAGTGAATATAAGTGATGTTGTGTCAAAAGTAGTATAAGCATGCTACCAAGGTGTAGAAGCAAGTCAATGTAAGAAACAAGTATTATAGCTTATCCCACAGTTCTATTAGTTCTTTGAATCTCATTGGTGATTCTAATGATGAATTTTTGACTTGTGGCAAGAAGACACATATGGAGGCTGACACAACACCTATAGATGTGAAGATGGAGAATCAATGCTTTCATTTACAAGGATTTGACCATTTACAAGCTGTAAATCCCAAAAGCGGAGATATAACTCTTCAAAATAGAAATGAGAGTGAATATAAGTGATGAAGTGTAAAAAGTAGTATAAGCATGCTACCAAGGTGGAGAAGCAAGTCAAAGTAAGAAACAAGTATTATAGCTTATCCCACAGTTCTGTTAGTTCTTTCAAATTTTAAAAAGAGATTCTAATGGTGAATTTTGGAGTTGTAGAAGAAAACACATATGGAGGCTGAAACAACACCTATTGATGTGAATATGAAGAATCAATGCTTTCATTTACAAGGATTTGACCATTTTCAAGTTGTAAATCCCAAAAGCGGAGATATAACTCTTCAAAATAGAAATTAGAGGGAATATAAGTGATGATGTGTCAAAAGTAGTATAAGCATGCTACCAAGGTGGAGAAGCAAGTCAATGTTAGAAATAAGTATTCTTATCCCATAGTTCAATTAGTTCTTTGCATCTCATAGGTGTTTCTAATGATAAATTTTTGACTTATGGCAAGAAGACACATATGGAGGCTGACACAACACCTATTGATGTGAATATGAAGAATCAATGCTTTCATTTACAAGGATTTGACCATTTACAAGCTGTAAATCCCAAAAGCGGAGATATAACTCTTCAAAATAAAAATGAGAGTGAATATAAGTGATGAAGTGTCAAAAGTAGTATAAGCATTCTACCAAGGTGGAGAAGCAAGTCAAAGTAAGAAACAAGTATTATAGCTTATCCCACAGTTCTGTTAGTTCTTTCAATTTTAAAAGAGATTCTAATGGTGAATTTTGGAGTTGTAGAAGGAAAACACATATGGAGGCTGAAACAACACCTATTGATGTGAATATGAAGAATCAATGCTTTCATTTACAAGGATTTCACCATTTTCAAGTTGTAAATCCCAATATAGAGATATAACTCTTCAAAATAGAAATTAGAGGGAATATAAGTGATGATGTGTCAAAAGTAGTATAAGCATGCTACCAAGGTGGAGAAGCAAGTCAATGTTAGAAATAAGTATTCTTATCCCACAGTTCAATTAGTTCTTTGTATCTCATAGGTGATTCTAATGATGAATTTTTGACTTATGGAAAGAAGACACATATGGAGGCTGACACAACACCTATTGATGTGAATATGAAGAATCAATGCTTTCATTTACAAGGATTTGACCATTTACAAGCTGTAAATCCCAAAAGCGGAGATATAACTCTTCAAAATAGAAATGAGAGTGAATATAAGTGATGAAGTGTCAAAAGTAGTATAAGCATGCTACCAAGGTGGAGAAGCAAGTCAAAGTAAGAAACAAGTATTATAGCTTATCCCACAGTTCTGTTAGTTCTTTCAATCTCATAGGAGATTCTAATGGTGAATTTTGGAGTTGTAGCAAGAAGACACATATGGAGGCTGAAACAACACATATTGATGTGAATATGAAGAATCAATGCTTTCATTTACAAAGATTTGACCATTTTCAAGCTATAAATCCCAAAAGCGGAGATATAACTCTTCAAAATAGAAATGATAGTGAATAAAAGTGATTACGTGTAAAAAGTAGTTTAAGCATGCTACCAAGGTGGAGAAGCAAGTCAATGTAAGAAACAAGTATTATAGCTTATCCCACAGTTCTGTTAGTTCTTTGACTCTAATAGGTGATTCTAATGACGAATTTTTGACTTGTGGCAAGAAGACACATATGGAGGCTGACACAACACCTATAGATGTGAATATGAAGAATCAATGCTTTCATTTACAAGGATTTGACCATTTACAAGCTGTAAATCCCAAAAGCGGAGATGTAACTCTGTTAGTTCTTTCAATTTCAGAGGAGATTCTAATGGTGAATTTTGGAGTTGTAGCAAGAAGACACATATGGAGGCTGAAACAACACCTATTGATGTGAATATGAAGAATCAATGCTTTCATTTACAAGGATTTGACCATTTTCAAGTCAAATCCCAAAAGCGGAGATATAACTCTTCAAAATATAAATGAGAGTGAATATAAGTGATGTTGTGTCAAAAGTAGTATAAGCATGCTACCAAGGTGTAGAAGCAAGTCAATGTAAGAAACAAGTATTATAGCTTAGCCCACAGTTCTATTAGTTCTTTGAATCTCATTGGTGATTCTAATGATGAATTTTTGACTTATGGCAAGAATACACATATGGAGGCTGACACAACACCTATTGATGTGAATATGAAGAATCAATGCTTTCATTTACAAGGATTTGACCATTTACAAGCTGTAAATCCCAAAAGCGGAGATATAACTCTTCAAAATAAAAATTAGAGTGAATATAAGTGATGAAGTGTCAAAAGTAGTATAAGCATTCTACCAAGGTTGAGAAGCAAGTCAAAGTAAGAAACAAGTATTATAGCTTATCCCACTGTTCTGTTAGTTCTTTCAATTTCAAAGGAGATTCTAATGGTGAATTTTGGAGTTGTAACAAGAAGACACATATGGAGGCTGAAACAACACCTATTGATGTGAATATGAAGAATCAATGCTTTCATTTACAAGGATTTGACCATTTTCAAGCTGTAAATCCCAAAAGCGGAGATATAACTCTTCAAAATATAAATGAGAGTGAATATAAGTGATGTTGTGTCAAAAGTAGTATAAGCATGCTACCAAGGTGTAGAAGCAAGTCAATGTAAGAAACAAGTATTATAGCTTATCCCACAGTTCTATTAGTTCTTTGAATCTCATTGGTGATTCTAATGATGAATTTTTGACTTGTGGCAAGAAGACACATATGGAGGCTGACACAACACCTATAGATGTGAAGATGGAGAATCAATGCTTTCATTTACAAGGATTTGACCATTTACAAGCTGTAAATCCCAAAAGCGGAGATATAACTCTTCAAAATAGAAATGAGAGTGAATATAAGTGATGAAGTGTCAAAAGTAGTATAAGCATGCTACCAAGGTGGAGAAGCAAGTCAAAGTAAGAAACAAGTATTATAGCTTATCCCACAGTTCATATAGTTCTTTCAATTTTAAAAGAGATTCTAATGGTGAATTTTGGAGTTGTAGAAGGAAAACACATATGGAGGCTGAAACAACACCTATTGATGTGAATATGAAGAATCAATGCTTTCATTTACAAGGATTTGACCATTTTCAAGTTGTAAATCCCCAAAAGCGGAGATATAACTCTTCAAAATAGAAATTAGAGGGAATATAAGTGATGATGTGTCAAAAGTAGTATAAGCATGCTACCAAGGTGGAGAAGCAAGTCAATGTTAGAAATAAGTATTCTTATCCCATAGTTCAATTAGTTCTTTGCATCTCATAGGTGTTTCTAATGATAAATTTTTGACTTATGGCAAGAAGACACATATGGAGGCTGACACAACACCTATTGATGTGAATATGAAGAATCAATGCTTTCATTTACAAGGATTTGACCATTTACAAGCTGTAAATCCCAAAAGCGGAGATATAACTCTTCAAAATAAAAATGAGAGTGAATATAAGTGATGAAGTGTCAAAAGTAGTATAAGCATTCTACCAAGGTTGAGAAGCAAGTCAAAGTAAGAAACAAGTATTATAGCTTATCCCACTGTTCTGTTAGTTCTTTCAATTTTAAAAGAGATTCTAATGGTGAATTTTGGAGTTGTAGAAGGAAAACATATATAGAGGCTGAAACAACACCTATTGATGTGAATATGAAGAATCAATGCTTTCATTTACAAGGATTTGACCATTTACAAGCTGTAAATCCCCAAAGCGGAGATATAACTCTTCAAAATAGAAATGAGAGTGAATATAAGTGATGAAGTGTCAAAAGTAGTATAAGCATGCTACCAAGGTGGAGAAGCAAGTCAAAGTAAGAAACAAGTATTATAGCTTATCCCACAGTTCTGTTAGTTCTTTCAATCTCATAGGAGATTCTAATGGTGAATTTTGGAGTTGTAGCAAGAAGACACATATGGAGGCTGAAACAACACCTATTGATGTGAATATGAAGAATCAATGCTTTCATTTACAAAGATTTGACCATTTTCAAGCTATAAATCCCAAAAGCGGAGATATAACTCTTCAAAATAGAAATGATAGTGAATAAAAGTGATTACGTGTAAAAAGTAGTTTAAGCATGCTACCAAGGTGGAGAAACAAGTCAATGTAAGAAACAAGTATTATAGCTTATCCCACAGTTCTGTTAGTTCTTTGACTCTAATAGGTGATTCTAATGACGAATTTTTGACTTGTGGCAAGAAGACACATATGGAGGCTGACACAACACCTATAGATGTGAATATGAAGAATCAATGCTTTCATTTACAAGGATTTGACCATTTACAAGTTGTAAATCCCAAAAGCGGAGATATAACTCTACAAAATATAAATGAGAGTGAATATAAGTGATGTTGTGTCAAAAGTAGTATAAGCATGCTACCAAGGTGTAGAAGCAAGTCAATGTAAGAAACAAGTATTATAGCTTAGCCCACAGTTCTATTAGTTCTTTGAATCTCATTGGTGATTCTAATGATGAATTTTTGACTTATGGCAAGAAGACACATATGGAGGCTGACACAACACCTATTGATGTGAATATGAAGAATCAATGCTTTCATTTACAAGGATTTGACCATTTACAAGCTGTAAATCCCAAAAGCGGAGATATAACTCTTCAAAATAAAAATTAGAGTGAATATAAGTGATGAAGTGTCAAAAGTAGTATAAGCATTCTACCAAGGTTGAGAAGCAAGTCAAAGTAAGAAACAAGTATTATAGCTTATCCCACTGTTCTGTTAGTTCTTTCAATTTCAGAGGAGATTCTAATGGTGAATTTTGGAGTTGTAACAAGAAGACACATATGGAGGCTGAAACAACACCTATTGATGTGAATATGAAGAATCAATGCTTTCATTTACAAGGATTTGACCATTTTCAAGCTGTAAATCCCAAAAGCGGAGATATAACTCTTCAAAATATAAATGAGAGTGAATATAAGTGATGTTGTGTCAAAAGTAGTATAAGCATGCTACCAAGGTGTAGAAGCAAGTCAATGTAAGAAACAAGTATTATAGCTTATCCCACAGTTCTATTAGTTCTTTGAATCTCATTGGTGATTCTAATGATGAATTTTTGACTTGTGGCAAGAAGACACATATGGAGGCTGACACAACACCTATAGATGTGAAGATGGAGAATCAATGCTTTCATTTACAAGGATTTGACCATTTACAAGCTGTAAATCCCAAAAGCGGAGATATAACTCTTCAAAATAGAAATGAGAATGAATATAAGTGATGAAGTGTCAAAAGTAGTATAAGCATGCTACCAAGGTGGAGAAGCAAGTCAAAGTAAGAAACAAGTATTATAGCTTATCCCACAGTTCTGTTAGTTCTTTCAATTTTAAAAGAGATTCTAATGGTGAATTTTGGAGTTGTAGAAGGAAAACACATATGGAGGCTGAAACAACACCTATTGATGTGAATATGAAGAATCAATGCTTTCATTTACAAGGATTTGACCATTTTCAAGTTGTAAATCCCCAAAAGCGGAGATATAACTCTTCAAAATAGAAATTAGAGGGAATATAAGTGATGATGTGTCAAAAGTAGTATAAGCATGCTACCAAGGTGGAGAAGCAAGTCAATGTTAGAAATAAGTATTCTTATCCCATAGTTCAATTAGTTCTTTGCATCTCATAGGTGTTTCTAATGATAAATTTTTGACTTATGGCAAGAAGACACATATGGAGGCTGACACAACACCTATTGATGTGAATATGAAGAATCAATGCTTTCATTTACAAGGATTTGACCATTTACAAGCTGTAAATCCCAAAAGCGGAGATATAACTCTTCAAAATAAAAATTAGAGTGAATATAAGTGATGAAGTGTCAAAAGTAGTATAAGCATTCTACCAAGGTTGAGAAGCAAGTCAAAGTAAGAAACAAGTATTATAGCTTATCCCACTTCTGTTAGTTCTTTCAATTTTAAAAGAGATTCTAATGGTGAATTTTGGAGTTGTAGAAGGAAAACATATATAGAGGCTGAAACAACACCTATTGATGTGAATATGAAGAATCAATGCTTTCATTTACAAGGATTTGACCATTTACAAGCTGTAAATCCCCAAAGCGGAGATATAACTCTTCAAAATAGAAATGAGAGTGAATATAAGTGATGAAGTGTCAAAAGTAGTATAAGCATGCTACCAAGGTGGAGAAGCAAGTCAAAGTAAGAAACAAGTATTATAGCTTATCCCACAGTTCTGTTAGTTCTTTCAATCTCATAGGAGATTCTAATGGTGAATTTTGGAGTTGTAGCAAGAAGACACATATGGAGGCTGAAACAACACCTATTGATGTGAATATGAAGAATCAATGCTTTTATTTACAAAAGATTTGACCATTTTCAAGCTATAAATCCCAAAAGGGAGATATAACTCTTCAAAATAGAAATGATAGTGAATAAAAGTGATTACGTGTAAAAAGTAGTTTAAGCATGCTACCAAGGTGGAGAAGCAAGTCAATGTAAGAAACAAGTATTATAGCTTATCCCACAGTTCTGTTAGTTCTTTGACTCTAATAGGTGATTCTAATGACGAATTTTTGACTTGTGGCAAGAAGACACATATGGAGGCTGACACAACACCTATAGATGTGAATATGAAGAATCAATGCTTTCATTTACAAGGATTTGACCATTTACAAGTTGTAAATCCCAAAAGCGGAGTTATAACTCTACAAAATAAAAATGAGAGTGAATATAAGTGATGAAGTGTCAAAAGTAGTATAAGCATTCTACCAAGGTGGAGAAGCAAGTCAAAGTAAGAAACAAGTATTATAGCTTATCCCACTGTTCTGTTAGTTCTTTCAATTTCAGAGGAGATTCTAATGGTGAATTTTGGAGTTGTAGCAAGAAGACACATATGGAGGCTGAAACAACACCTATTGATGTGAATATGAAGATCAATGCTTTCATTTACAAGGATTTGACCATTTTCAAGCTGTAAATCCCAAAAGCGGAGATATAACTCTTCAAAATATAAATGAGAGTGAATATAAGTGATGTTGTGTCAAAAGTAGTATAAGCATGCTACCAAGGTGTAGAAGCAAGTCAATGTAAGAAACAAGTATTATAGCTTATCCCACAGTTCTATTAGTTCTTTGAATCTCATTGGTGATTCTAATGATGAATTTTTGACTTGTGGCAAGAAGACACATATGGAGGCTGACACAACACCTATAGATGTGAATATGGAGAATCAATGCTTTCATTTACAAGGATTTGACCATTTACAAGCTGTAAATCCCAAAAGCGGAGATATAACTCTTCAAAATAAAAATGAGAGCGAATATAAGTGATGAAGTGTCAAAAGTAGTATAAGCATTCTACCAAGGTTGAGAAGCAAGTCAAAGTAAGAAACAAGTATTATAGCTTATCCTCACTGTCTCTTAGTTCTTTCAATTTCAGAGGAGATTCTAATGGTGAATTTTGGAGTTGTAGCAAGAAGACACATATGGAGGCTGAAACAACACCTATTGATGTGAATATGAAGAATCAATGCTTTCATTTACAAGGATTTGACCATTTTCAAGCTGTAAATCCCAAAAGCGGAGATATAACTCTTCAAAATAAAAATGAGAGTGAATATAAGTGATGAAGTGTCAAAAGTAGTATAAGCATTCTACCAAGGTGGAGAAGCAAGTCAAAGTAAGAAACAAGTATTATAGCTTATCCCACTGTTCTGTTAGTTCTTTCAATTTCAGAGGAGATTCTAATGGTGAATTTTGGAGTTGTAGCAAGAAGACACATATGGAGGCTGAAACAACACCTATTGATGTGAATATGAAGAATCAATGCTTTCATTTACAAGGATTTGACCATTTTCAAGCTGTAAATCCCAAAAGCGGAGATATAACTCTCTCAAAATATAAATGAGAGTGAATATAAGTGATGTTGTGTCAAAAGTAGTATAAGCATGCTACCAAGGTGTGTGTAAGCAAGTCAATGTAAGAAACAAGTATTATAGCTTATCCCACAGTTCTATTAGTTCTTTGAATCTCATTGGTGATTCTAATGATTAATTTTTGACTTGTGGCAAGAAGACACATATGGAGGCTGACACAACACCTATAGATGTGAATATGGAGAATCAATGCTTTCATTTACAAGGATTTGACCATTTACAAGCTGTAAATCCCAAAAGCGGAGATATAACTCTTCAAAATAGAAATGAGAGTGAATATAAGTGATGAAGTGTCAAAAGTAGTATAAGCATGCTACCAAGGTGGAGAAGCAAGTCAAAGTAAGAAACAAGTATTATAGCTTATCCCACAGTTCTGTTAGTTCTTTCAATTTTAAAAGAGATTCTAATGGTGAATTTTGGAGTTGTAGAAGGAAAACACATATGGAGGCTGAAACAACACCTATTGATGTGAATATGAAGAATCAATGCTTTCATTTACAAGGATTTGACCATTTTCAAGTTGTAAATCCCCAAAAGCGGAGAAATAACTCTTCAAAATAGAAATTAGAGGGAATATAAGTGATGATGTGTCAAAAGTACTATAAGCATGCTACCAAGGTGGAGAAGCAAGTCAATGTTAGAAATAAGTATTCTTATCCCATAGTTCAATTAGTTCTTTGCATCTCATAGGTGATTCTAATGATGAATTTTTGACTTATGGCAAGAAGACACATATGGAGGCTGACACAACACCTATTGATGTGAATATGAAGAATCAATGCTTTCATTTACAAGGATTTGACCATTTACAAGCTGTAAATCCCAAAAGCGGAGATATAACTCTTCAAAATAAAAATGAGAGTGAATATAAGTGATGAAGTGTCAAAAGTAGTATAAGCATTCTACCAAGGTTGAGAAGCAAGTCAAAGTAAGAAACAAGTATTATAGCTTATCCCACTGTTCTGTTAGTTCTTTCAATTTCAGAGGAGATTCTAATGGTGAATTTTGGAGTTGTAGCAAGAAGACACATATGGAGGCTGAAACAACACCTATTGATGTGAATATGAAGAATCAATGCTTTCATTTACAAGGATTTGACCATTTTCAAGTTGTAAATCCCCAAAAGCGGAGATATAACTCTTCAAAATAGAAATTAGAGGGAATATAAGTGATGATGTGTCAAAAGTAGTATAAGCATGCTACCAAGGTGGAGAAGCAAGTCAATGTTAGAAATAAGTATTCTTATCCCATAGTTCAATTAGTTCTTTGCATCTCATAGGTGTTTCTAATGATGAATTTTTGACTTATGGCAAGAAGACACATATGGAGGCTGACACAACACCTATTGATGTGAATATGAAGAATCAATGCTTTCATTTACAAGGATTTGACCATTTACAAGCTGTAAATCCCAAAAGCGGAGATATAACTCTTCAAAATAAAAATGAGAGTGAATATAAGTGATGAAGTGTCAAAAGTAGTATAAGCACTCTACCAAGGTTGAGAAGCAAGTCAAAGTAAGAAACAAGTATTATAGCTTATCCCACTGTTCTGTTAGTTCTTTCAATTTCAGAGGAGATTCTAATGGTGAATTTTGGAGTTGTAGCAAGAAGACACATATGGAGGCTGAAACAACACCTATTGATGTGAATATGAAGAATCAATGCTTTCATTTACAATGATTTGACCATTTTCAAGCTGTAAATCCCAAAAGCGGAGATATAACTCTTCAAAATATAAATGAGAGTGAATATAAGTGATGTTGTGTCAAAAGTAGTATAAGCATGCTACCAAGGTGTAGAAGCAAGTCAATGTAAGAAACAAGTATTATAGCTTATCCCACAGTTCTATTAGTTCTTTGAATCTCATTGGTGATTCTAATGATGAATTTTTGACTTGTGGCAAGAAGACACATATGGAGGCTGACACAACACCTATAGATGTCAATATGGAGAATCAATGCTTTCATTTACAAGGATTTGACCATTTACAAGCTGTAAATCCCAAAAGCGGAGATATAACTCTTCAAAATATAAATGAGAGTGAATATAAGTGATGAAGTATCAAAAGTAGTATAAGCATGCTACCAAGGTGGAGAAGCAAGTCAAAGTAAGAAACAAGTATTATAGCTTATCCCACAGTTCTGTTAGTTCTTTCAATTTTAAAAGAGATTCTAATGGTGAATTTTGGAGTTGTAGAAGGAAAACACATATGGAGGCTGAAACAACACCTATTGATGTGAATATGAAGAATCAATGCTTTCATTTACAAGGATTTGACCATTTTCAAGTTGTAAATCCCCAAAAGCGGAGATATAACTCTTCAAAATAGAAATTAGAGGGAATATAAGTGATGATGTGTCAAAAGTAGTATAAGCATGCTACCAAGGTGGAGAAGCAAGTCAATGTTAGAAATAAGTATTCTTATCCCACTGTTCAATTAGTTCTTTGCATCTCATAGGTGATTCTAATGATGAATTTTTGACTTATGGAAAGAAGACACATATGGAGGCTGACACAACACCTATTGATGTGAATATGAAGAATCAATGCTTTCATTTACAAGGATTTGGCCATTTACAAGTCTGTAAATCCCAAAAGCGGAGATATAACTCTTCAAAATAGAAATGAGAGTGAATATAAGTGATGAAGTGTCAAAAGTAGTATAAGCATGCTACCAAGGTGGAGAAGCAAGTCAAAGTAAGAAACAAGTATTATAGCTTATCCCACAGTTCTGTTAGTTCTTTCAATTTTAAAAGAGATTCTAATGGTGAATTTTGGAGTTGTAGAAGGAAAACACATATGGAGGCTGAAACAACACCTATTGATGTGAATATGAAGAATCAATGCTTTCATTTACAAGGATTTGACCATTTTGGAGTCCTCCGTCATTAAAAGCGGAGATATAACTCTTCAAATTAGAAATTAGAGGGAATATAAGTGATGATGTGTCAAAAGTAGTATAAGCATGCTACCAAGGTGGAGAAGCAAGTCAATGTTAGAAATAAGTATTCTTATCCCACAGTTCAATTAGTTCTTTGCCTCTCATAGGTGATTCTAATGATGAATTTTTGACTTATGGAAAGAAGACACATATGGAGGCTGACACAACACCTATTGATGTGAATATGAAGAATCAATGCTTTCATTTACAAGGATTTGACCATTTACAAGCTGTAAATCCCAAAAGCGGAGATATAACTCTTCAAAATAGAAATGAGAGTGAATATAAGTGATGAAGTGTCAAAAGTAGTATAAGCATGCTACCAAGGTGGAGAAGCAAGTCAAAGTAAGAAACAAGTATTATAGCTTATCCCACAGTTCTGTTAGTTCTTTCAATCTCATAGGAGATTCTAATGGTGAATTTTGGAGTTGTAGCAAGAAGACACATATGGAGGCTGAAACAACACCTATTGATGTGAATATGAAGAATCAATGCTTTCATTTACAAAGATTTGACCATTTTCAAGCTATAAATCCTAAAAGCGGAGATATAACTCTTCAAAATAGAAATGATAGTGAATAAAAGTGATTACGTGTAAAAAGTAGTTTAAGCATGCTACCAAGGTGGAGAAGCAAGTCAATGTAAGAAACAAGTATTATAGCTTATCCCACAGTTCTGTTAGTTCTTTGACTCTAATAGGTGATTCTAATGACTAATTTTTGACTTGTATGTAGAAGACACATATGGAGGCTGACACAACACCTATAGATGTGAATATGAAGAATCAATGCTTTCATTTACAAGGATTTGACCATTTACAAGCTGTAAATCCCAAAAGCGGAGATATAACTCTTCAAAATAAAAATGAGAGTGAATATAAGTGATGAAGTGTCAAAAGTAGTATAAGCATTCTACCAAGGTGGAGAAGCAAGTCAAAGTACGAAACAAGTATTATAGCTTATCCCACTGTTCTGTTAGTTCTTTCAATTTCAGAGGAGATTCTAATGGTGAAGTTTGGAGTTGTAGCAAGAAGACACATATGGAGGCTGAAACAACACCTATTGATGTGAATATGAAGAATCAATGCTTTCATTTACAAGGATTTGACCATTTTCAAGTCAAATCCCAACAGCGGAGATATAACTCTTCAAAATATAAATGAGAGTGAATATAAGTGATGTTGTGTCAAAAGTAGTATAAGCATGCTACCAAGGTGTAGAAGCAAGTCAATGTAAGAAACAAGTATTATAGCTTATCCCACAGTTCTATTAGTTCTTTGAATCTCATTGGTGATGCTAATGATGAATTTTTGACTTGTGGCAGAAGAAGACTCATATGGAGGCTGAAACAACACCTTTGAATGTGAATATGAAGAATCAATGCTTTCATTGCCAAGGATTTAACCATTTTCAAGTTTAGAATCCCAAAAGCGGAGATATAACTCTTCAAAATAGAAATGAGAGTGAATATAAGTGATGAAGTGTCAAAAGTAGTATAAGCATGCTACCAAGGTGGAGAAGCAAGTCAAAGTAAGAAACAAGTATTATAGCTTATCCCACAGTTCTGTTAGTTCTTTCAATTTTAAAAGAGATTCTAATGGTGAATTTTGGAGTTGTAGAAGGAAAACACATATGGAGGCTGAAACAATACCTATTGATGTGAATATGAAGAATCAATGCTTTCATTTACAAGGATTTGACCATTTTCAAGTTGTAAATCCCCAAAAGCGGAGATATAACTCTTCAAAATAGAAATTAGAGGGAATATAAGTGATGATGTGTCAAAAGTAGTATAAGCATGCTACCAAGGTGGAGAAGCAAGTCAATGTTAGAAATAAGTATTCTTATCCCACAGTTCAATTAGTTCTTTGCATCTCATATTGACATAGGGAAATATCATCAAGGTTTCATTGGAGTAGTTTGGAGGTTTCTGTCCGTACGGATCCGTGCAAAATTCGGGTTGTACGGACCGTACGGATCCGTGCAAAATTTGGGTGTGCAAAATCCGGGTTGAGTTTTAGGATGACTTGGAAGAAAAGTTTGAAGATTGAGGATCGTGCAAAATCCGTGTTAAAATAGAAGCATCCAGAAGTTTCTTTTATTTAGCACATGTATTTTGTCTTAATCCTTATTTTGTCTTCTAGCCATTTTAGGGCTTCCCCTTATGCATATAAAAGGGGAGCCAGCAGCTGATGTATTGTTTAACCTAATGAGACCCCTTTTACTTCAACAATGGATCTGCCATTTTTTATCATCTCTCTCTTTCATTTTCTCACCTAAATCTCTCATCTAATCTCATTACTTCCGCAATAATCTCTTAATCTCTTATGGTATCAGAGCGTGGTTATGATTCTCTCATCTTTTTCACTCTAATCTAGCTAATCTTTGTTTATTTCTAAGTTTCCAATCTTGAAATCTCTTCATTCTCTTGGTGGATCCAATCATTTCTCGGCAAAATTAGGTTTTTCTCAGCAGATCCACGACAAAAATCTGTGTTTTTCGGCCAATTTGTGGATTTTCTCGGCAAATTTGTGGATTTTCTCGGCCAATTTGTGGATTTTCTCGGAAAATTTGTGGATTTTCTCGGCCAATTTGTGGATTTTCTCGACTGTGGAACGATTCTGTGCGACAGAACTCGAGTTTTCTGGATAAATTGGAGATTTTTCTCGGCAAAACTCGACTTTTCTTGGTAAATTGGAGATTTTGCTCGGGAAAACTCAATTTTTCTCGGAAAATTGAAGACTTTGCTCATTAAAACTCAATTTTTCGGTAAAAGCTCATTTCTCTCGGTGAACTATGGACAACTCAAAGCCAATTGTGATTCCAGTGATTCTTAAAGGAGTGAACTACTTGCTGTGGGCTAGAACCACAAGAACAGCACTTTGTGGACGTGGTCTTTGGAGCCATGTAGAAGCATATCAAGCTCAAAAGGGAACCACAAAGGAAGATGTGACAGAAAGTGTTGAAGACTCAAGCTCCGAGGATAGCAAATGGTTCCAAGAGGATCAAAGTGTTCTTGGGCTCCTTCAAAACTCACTAGAAGCTCCAATACTTGAAGCTTACTCTTATTGTGAAACGGCTAAGGAATTGTGGGATACGCTCAAGAATGTCTATGGGAATGTTTCTAATCTCACCCGTGTGTGAAGTGAAGGGAGCTATCAACAATCTCAGCCAAGAAGACCTAGAGTTCACTACACACTTTGGGAAATTCAGATCACTTTGGGCAGAATTGGAGATGCTTAGACCCTTCTCGGTGGACCCGGTAGTTCTCAAGGAAAGGAGTGAACAAGACAAGGTCTTTGGTCTTCTCCTCACATTGAACCCCGCCTACAATGATCTGATTAAGCATATCCTTAGGGCAGAGAAGCTACCAAGCTTGGAAGAAGTGTGTTCTCAAGTGCAACGTGAGCAAGGTTCAATTGGGCTCTTTTAGCGGGAAAGGAGAAATGGTCATGGCTCACAAGGTGTCATTCAAGCATGAAGATAGGAAGACCTTGGTGTGTGATCATTGCAAGAAGAAAGGCCATATCAAGGACAAGTGCTGGATCCTACACCCATATCTCAAGCCGCCAAGTTCAAGACACAAGCTCGGGCCCAACTTTCCGAGGTTAAAAGCGATCACACAAGCCGGATCATCCAAGCAAGGAGAGGAGCTTGCTATGGTTACCTATACCAATGATGTTGTGAGGAAGTCAGACTTGGAGGCTCTTATCAAGTCCATTACCGCTTCTTACCAATAAGGAATCATGATCACCCATTTAGCCTCTCTTACCAAATTCACCTAGTAAAACATTGGTTATTGATTCAAGTGCCTCACATCACATGATTAGTAATCCTAAACTCATAAACAATGTTAAACCGCCTAGTGGAAATGTGATAATTGCAAATGGTGATAGGATTCCCATAAGAGGAATAGGAGATTTAAAACTGTGTGATAAGAACTCTAAAGTTTTTTTTATGCCGACTTTTACGTCTAATCTTGTATCGGTAAAAAGGGCAACAAATGATCTTAATTGCTATGTTATCTTTGGTCCTAACAGCTTTACTTTTAAGGATATTGCAAGTGGACAGGTTCTTGGAGAAGGCAACACTACGGGAGACTTATACATTATGGATGAATCTTCACCAAGCATTTCTACTTCACTTTCTTTTTAAATCTTGTTTTTTGTTAATTCCAATGCATTGTGGCATGCTAGATTAGGACATCCCCATTCTCGGGCTTTACAAATAATGTTACCTCATGTTGTCTTTGATCACTCTTGTTGTGAAGCATGCATTTTGGGTAAACATTGTAAAACCGTATTTCCCAAGTCTTCTACTATTTATGAAAAATGCTTTGACTTTTAGTGCATTCTGATGTATGGACCTCACCTTGTTTATCTAGGGACAATAACAAATACTATGTCACATTCATTGATGAGAAATCAAAATATACTTGGATCACATTATTACCATCTAAAGACAAAGTATTTGATGCATTTCTCAATTTCCAATCTTATGTGACTAACCATTTTAATGCCAAGATCAAGGTACTTAGGTCGGATAATGGTGGAGAATACACTAGTCACAAGTTCAAAGACCACCTAGCAAGACATGGGATTCTACACCAGACCAGCTGTCCTTATACACCACAACAGAATGGGGTTGCTGAGAGGAAGAATAGACATCTCATGGAGGTAGCAAGGTCGATGATGTTTCACACCAATGTCCCGAGAAGATTCTGGGGTGATGCAAACATGGCAGCATGCTACCTCATCAATAGGATACCAACAAGGGTCCTAAACGATATCTCACCATTTGAGGTACTCAATCAAACCAAACCTTCCCTTGATCACTTACGTGTTTTTGGGTGTGTTTGTTTTGTCTTAAGGCCAGGTGAACTAAGGGATAAGCTAGAAGCCAAGAGCACTAAAAGCATGTTCTTAGGATACTCCACCACCCTAAAGGGCTACAAATGCTATGACTTCTCAAGAAACCGGACCATTGTGTCGAGGGAGGTCAAGTTTATTGAGCACCAAGGGTACTATGAGAAGAAGGATTGGGAGAGTTTGAAAGATTTGGCAAGGTCACCCTCGGATAGAGCTGCAAGTCTCCAATACCTTCTAAGTCACCTCGGGAATCCAACACCGAGCACCAACGATCAAACTAGTATCGAGACTAAGCAACAAGGGTTGGATACCTCGGGAAACCCCATACAACCAAATGAAAGGAACACTCAAGAAACTCTGAATACCATGGAAGGAACCGAAACCATTCAGCCGGAAACAAACCCACTTGACATGGAACAAAACCAAGATCAAGCTGAGGAAGTAGTTACCGAGGAAATGGTTCAGGAAAGCCAAGATCATGGGTTAGAACAAGAAGAAGAGACTATTCCTCCTCTTAGGAGAAGCACAAGACAAAAGTTTGGCCCGGAGCATTGGAAGACAACAAGGGTCTACTTCAATAACCAAGCCGTGGCACATCCCATCCAAGCCGTGTGTTCACTTGACCTCTTGCCAACCACTCACCAAGCTTTCCTTGGCAAAATTGAAGCTCAATGGATTCCCCGGAGTTATGAAGAAGCCAAAGAAAGCAAAGAATGGTTAAAAGTCTGAGACAATGAAGTTGGGGCTATGGACAGAAATCATACATGGGATGAAGCCGATCTCCCTCCGGGAAAGAAAGCGGTCAGCTCCAAATGGGTCTTTACTATCAAATACCTGAGCAATGGAGATATTGAGAGGTATAAGGCTCGACTAGTTGCAAGGGGATTTACACAAACCTATGGAGATGACTACACGGACACCTTTTGCCCCTGAGCCAAACTTCACACGGTTAGAGTTTTTTTTTTTCCTTGGCAACAAATCTAGATTGGGAGTTATGGCAAATGGATGTGAAGAATACTTTCTTGCAAGGAGAACTTGAGGAAGAAGTGTACATGACTCCACCACCAGGCCTTGAAGACTCCATTGCTCCCCGAGAAAGTACTCCGGCTTAGGAAGGCTATATATGGGCTAAAGCAATCTCCAAGGGCATGGTATTACAAACTGAGCTCTACACTTAAGGACCGAGGCTTCAAAAGATCGGAAGCCGACCATACTCTCTTCACTCTTCAAAGCTCCCAAGGAATTACCGTGGTCTTAGTATCATGGATGACCTTATCATTTCCTAATGATAAGGAAGGTATTCAAAAGCACTAAAACTTTCCTTAAGACTATGTTTGATATCAAAGACCTAGGAGAACTAAAATATTTCCTAGGGATTGAAATTTGCCGTTCCCTGAAGGCTTATTTCTTTCACAAAGGAAATATACTCTTGATTTGTTGAAAGTGAGACAGGAAAGCTAGGAGTAAAGCCAGCCAAAACCCCACTTGAAGATGGCTACAAGGTCAAGCTTAAAGGGGGAGAAAAAGAAGGGAGAAGAAGAAGACCCATTAGACAAGCCTTATTCCGATCTCCCTCAAATACCGCCGATTAGTGGGTAAACTTATCTACTTGACTATCACTAGACCTGACTTGTGCTTTTGGCTGTGAACCAGGTGAGTCAACATATGCAAAACCCCACGGTATACTATTGGAATATGGTGGAGAGGATTTTGAGGTATCTCAAAGGGAGTCCAGGACAAGGTATATGGATGGGAAAGAATGGGAATGCTGAGATTGTGGGCTATTGTGACGCGGACTATGCTGGTGACACAAATGATAGGAAGTCAACCACAGGCTATTGCACATTCATTGGTGGAAACTTGGTTACATGGAAGTCTAAAAAGCAGAAAGTAGTGCCATGCTCAAGTGCTGAATCAGAATATAGGGCAATGAGGAAGCTCACAAATGAACTGGTTTGGCTCAAGGCACTACTCAAAGATCTAGGCATTGAAACCACAAGTCCTATCACGATGCACTGCGATAATCAAGCGGCTATCCACATTGCTAGCAACTCAGTGTTCCACGAGAGGACTAAACACATAGAGATTGACTGCCACAAAGTTCGGGAGAAGATTGAAAAAGGAGTGACTCTACCGTGTTATACAAGAAGTGAAGACCAACTAGCCGATATCTTCACCAAGGCCGCAAGTCTCAAGGTTTGCAACCGCATCTATAGCAAACTAGGCCTTGTGGATCCAACTCACCCTTGATCATATCCCCTACACCCATAGACGTTATGCTCTTTTCCTCATCATAGATTTTTTCCCAAGTGGTTTTTTCTATGATGAGGTTTTTACCAAGTGGTAACGCCTATGGGGTATCCAAGCATAGCCTTTGCTCACCGACGGCTAAGCTTGAGGGGGAGTATTGACATAGGGAAATATCATCAAGGTTTCATTGGAGTAGTTTGGAGGTTTCTGTCCGTACGGATCCGTGCAAAATTCGGGTTGTACGGACCGTACGGATCCGTGCAAAATTCGGGTGTGCAAAATCCGGGTTGAGTTTTAGGATGACTTGGAAGAAAAGTTTGAAGATTGAGGATCGTGCAAAATCCGTGTTAAAATAGAAGCATCCAGAAGTTTCTTTTATTTAGCACATGTATTTTGTCTTAATCCTTATTTTGTCTTCTAGCCATTTTAGGGCTTCCCCTTATGCATATAAAAGGGGAGCCAGCAGCTGATGTATTGTTTAACCTAATGAGACCCCTTTTACTTCAACAATGGATCTGCCATTTTTTATCATCTCTCTCTTTCATTTTCTCACCTAAATCTCTCATCTAATCTCATTACTTCCACAATAATCTCTTAATCTCTTATCTCATAGGTGATTCTAATGATGAATTTTTGACTTATGGAAAGAAGACACATATGGAGGCTGACACAACACCTATTGATGTGAATATGAAGAATCAATGCTTTCATTTACAAGGATTTGACCATTTACAAGCTGTAAATCCCAAAAGCGGAGATATAACTCTTCAAAATAGAAATGAGAGTGAATATAAGTGATGAAGTGTCAAAAGTAGTATAAGCATGCTACCAAGGTGGAGAAGCAAGTCAAAGTAAGAAACAAGTATTATAGCTTATCCCACAGTTCTGTTAGTTCTTTCAATCTCATAGGAGATTCTAATGGTGAATTTTGGAGTTGTAGCAAGAAGACACATATGGAGGCTGAAACAACACCTATTGATGTGAATATAAAGAATCAATGCTTTCATTTACAAAGATTTGACCATTTTCAAGCTATAAATCCCAAAAGCGGAGATATAACTCTTCAAAATAGAAATGATAGTGAATAAAAGTGATTACGTGTAAAAAGTAGTTTAAGCATGCTACCAAGGTGGAGAAGCAAGTCAATGTAAGAAACAAGTATTATAGCTTATCCCACAGTTCTGTTAGTTCTTTGACTCTAATAGGTGATTCTAATGACAAATTTTTGACTTGTGGCAAGAAGACACATATGGAGGCTGACACAACACCTATAGATGTGAATATGAAGAATCAATGCTTTCATTTACAAGGATTTGACCATTTACAAGCTGTAAATCCCAAAAGCGGAGATATAACTCTTCAAAATAAAAATGAGAGTGAATATAAGTGATGAAGTGTCAAAAGTAGTATAAGCATTCTACCAAGGTTGAGAAGCAAGTCAAAGTAAGAAACAAATATTATAGCTTATCCCACTGTTCTGTTAGTTCTTTCAATTTCAGAGGAGATTCTAATGGTGAATTTTGGAGTTGTAGCAAGAAGACACATATGGAGGCTGAAACAACACCTATTGATGTGAATATGAAGAATCAATGCTTTCATTTACAAGGATTTGACCATTTTCAAGCTGTAAATCCCAAAAGCGGAGATAAAACTCTTCAAAATATAAATGAGAGTGAATATAAGTGATGTTGTGTCAAAAGTAGTATAAGCATGCTACCAAGGTGTAGAAGCAAGTCAATGTAAGAAACAAGTATTATAGCTTATCCCACAGTTCTATTAGTTCTTTGAATCTCATTGGTGATTCTAATGATGAATTTTTGACTTGTGGCAAGAAGACACATATGGAGGCTGACACAACACCTATAGATGTGAAGATGGAGAATCAATGCTTTCATTTACAAGGATTTGACCATTTACAAGCTGTAAATCCCAAAAGCGGACATATAACTCTTCAAAATAGAAATGAGAGTGAATATAAGTGATGAAGTGTCAAAAGTAGTATAAGCATGCTACCAAGGTGGAGAAGCAAGTCAAAGTAAGAAACAAGTATTATAGCTTATCCCACAGTTCTGTTAGTTCTTTCAATTTTAAAAGAGATTCTAATGGTGAATTTTGGAGTTGTAGAAGGAAAACACATATGGAGGCTGAAACAACACCTATTGATGTGAATATGAAGAATCAATGCTTTCATTTACAAGGATTTGACCATTTTCAAGTTGTAAATCCCCAAAAGCGGAGATATAACTCCTCAAAATATAAATGAGAGTGAATATAAGTGATGTTGTGTCAAAAGTAGTATAAGCATGCTACCAAGGTGTAGAAGCAAGTCAATGTAAGAAACAAGTATTATAGCTTATCCCACAGTTCTATTAGTTCTTTGAATCTCATTGGTGATTCTAATGATGAATTTTTGACTTATGGCAAGAAGACACATATGGAGGCTGACACAACACCTATAGATGTGAAGATGGAGAATCAATGCTTTCATTTACAAGGATTTGACCATTTACAAGCTGTAAATCCCAAAAGCGGAGATATAACTCTTCAAAATAGAAATGAGAGTGAATATAAGTGATGAAGTGTCAAAAGTAGTATAAGCATGCTACCAAGGTGGAGAAGCAAGTCAAAGTAAGAAACAAGTATTATAGCTTATCCCACAGTTCTGTTAGTTCTTTCAATTTTAAAAGAGATTCTAATGGTGAATTTTGGAGTTGTAGAAGGAAAACACATATGGAGGCTGAAACAACACCTATTGATGTGAATATGAAGAATCAATGCTTTCATTTACAAGGATTTGACCATTTACAAGCTGTAAATCCCAAAAGCGGAGATATAACTCTTCAAAATAAAAATGAGAGTGAATATAAGTGATGAAGTGTCAAAAGTAGTATAAGCATTCTACCAAGGTTGAGAAGCAAGTCAAAGTAAGAAACAAGTATTATAGCTTATCCCACTGTTCTGTTAGTTCTTTCAATTTCAGAGGAGATTCTAATGGTGAATTTTGGAGTTGTAGCAAGAAGACACATATGGAGGCTGAAACAACACCTATTGATGTGAATATGAAGAATCAATGCTTTCATTTACAAGGATTTGACCATTTTCAAGTTGTAAATCCCCAAAAGCGGAGATATAACTCTTCAAAATAGAAATTAGAGGGAATATAAGTGATGATGTGTCAAAAGTACTATAAGCATGCTACCAAGGTGGAGAAGCAAGTCAATGTTAGAAATAAGTATTCTTATCCCATAGTTCAATTAGTTCTTTGCATCTCATAGGTGATTCTAATGATGAATTTTTGACTTATGGCAAGAAGACACATATGGAGGCCGAATTAACACCTATTGATGTGAATATGAAGAATCAATGCTTTCATTTACAAGGATTTGACCATTTACAAGCTGTAAATCCCAAAAGCGGAGATATAACTCTTCAAAATAAAAATGAGAGTGAATATAAGTGATGAAGTGTCAAAAGTAGTATAAGCATTCTACCAAGGTTGAGAAGCAAGTCAAAGTAAGAAACAAGTATTATAGCTTATCCCACTGTTCTGTTAGTTCTTTCAATTTCAGAGGAGATTCTAATGGTGAATTTTGGAGTTGTAGCAAGAAGACACATATGGAGGCTGAAACAACACCTATTGATGTGAATATGAAGAATCAATGCTTTCATTTACAAGGATTTGACCATTTTCAAGCTGTAAATCCCAAAAGCGGAGATATAACTCTTCAATATATAAATGAGAGTGAATATAAGTGATGTTGTGTCAATAGTAGTATAAGCATGCTACCAAGGTGTAGAAGCAAGTCAATGTAAGAAACAAGTATTATAGCTTATCCCACAGTTCTATTAGTTCTTTGAATCTCATTGGTGATTCTAATGATGAATTTTTGACTTGTGGCAAGAAGACACATATGGAGGCTGACACAACACCTATAGATGTGAAGATGGAGAATCAATGCTTTCATTTACAAGGATTTGTCCATTTACAAGCTGTGAATCCCAAAAGCGGAGATATAACTCTTCAAAATAGAAATGAGAGTGAATATAAGTGATGAAGTGTCAAAAGTAGTATAAGCATGCTACCAAGGTGGAGAAGCAAGTTAAAGTAAGAAACAAGTATTATAGCTTATCCCAAAGTTCTGTTAGTTCTTTCAATTTTAAAAGAGATTCTAATGGTGAATTTTGGAGTTGTAGAAGGAAAACACATATGGAGGCTGAAACAACACCTATTGATGTGAATATGAAGAATCAATGCTTTCATTTACAAGGATTTGACCATTTTTAAGTTGTAAATCCCCAAAAGCGGAGATATAACTCTTCAAAATAGAAATTAGAGGGAATATAAGTGATGATGTGTCAAAAGTAGTATAAGCATGCTACCAAGGTGGAGAAGCAAGTCAATGTTAGAAATAAGTATTCTTATCCCACAGTTTATGAGAATAAATGCGGAAATATAAAGAAGAGAATGAGAGATTAAATGCATAAAGAAGCTAAGGAGAATGAGAGATTAAACAAGTAAAGGAGAATGGGAGATTATGCAAGATTAAACTAGAGCGAATAAGAGATTAAGCATAAACAAAAGAGAATAAGCATAAATAAACTAGAGAGATTTTATAAAATGAGGCTGCAGCCCCAAAGGGCTTAACCACAAAAATGTGGAGTTACATCTCTTTAAATAGAGAAACCCTTTAGGGTTTCTCTTCTAAAATCTTAACTACTTTACATAAAGCATTAGGATAAGGTTAGCATCAAAAGAGCATATTCCTTATTTGAATTTGAAAGTTGGCTCCTTCCTTCCTTTTTGGCTCCAACGGATAAGGTTTTCGTGGATAAAGCTCCCGAAGACATTTTAACACGGCTTTTGCACATCTTGGACTTTAACACGACTTTTGCACAAGCTCGTTTCTCAAACCCGAATTTTGCACGAGCCTTTGATAATGTTTTCTTGCCTTTCCTCTAGAACCGGGACCGTGCATTATTCGTGTTTTTACGGACGTACGAATCCGTACAAAACCCGAGTTTTGCACGCCCTTATTTTGCACGCCCTTATTTTGCACGGATTGCCTTCTCTTGATGGAGAGGCTATGATAGTGCTTAATCTCAATACTCCCCCTCAAGCTTAGCCGTCGGTACAAAGGCTAAGCTTGGATACCCCATAGGCGTTACCTCGGTAAAAACCTCATCATAGAAAAAACCACTTGGGAAAAAATCTATGATGAGGAAAAGAGCATAACGTCCATGGGTGTAGGCTAGTCGAGTCAAGGATGATAGTAGCGTGAAGTCTTCAAGTTTCCAAGATCTTCAAGAATATCTTTGAGCCACTCCGGCCTTCTTAGATTTCCTCTTGTCCGGTCTTTTGCTTCCGCTTGCGGTTTACTTTTCACGGCTTGACTTCTTCAAACTTGGTGTGAAACTAATCTTCACGGCTTGACATGTCTAAGCTTAGTGTGAACTATTCTTCATAGCAATTTTCTTGGGTAACACCTTTCTTTTTCCATTTGATGAATATTTATGCTCCAAGAATTTCTTGACTCCATTTCTTCTCTATGTGACTCCTTCTTCTTTAACACTTCTCTCACCAAGAATAGTCCCGGCTTTCCTTGTTTAAACCTTTCATAGAAGATTTAAATTCAGTAAGTAATTGCCGTGGGGGTTTAAGAAGGTTAAACAAAATAGGTTTGCAATGCAAAGAAATAAGAGTAATAATTCACAAGAATCAAAAATATTCAAAGGAATGGAAAGTTAAAGTGTACTCCCTTTTTGTTGATAACTTGGATCATGCATAATGGGTCAGCCGCAAACTAGATCGATCGATCTGAGAATGGGAACGATCGATCCGGTCTTCATGCATCTTCCTCGGCATTTTTTTTTTTTTTTTTTTTTTTTTTTTATTGATTGGCATACCTAATAAAACACATAAACAAAGGTTAGAAATAAATTCTTTATGGTTCTTCACCATAGAGAAATTTACTCTCTTTTGAGAGATAGGATTTAATTATGGTCTTAGGAATTTTCAAATCACAAAGATAGGAAATTCTGACCAAAATCTATCCTTTAACAAAACTTAGATGAACCAAAGTCATATTGTGTTTCTCATTCATAAGAAGGAAATCAGACTAAGATTCATCTTTTTTTATTTTTTTTATTTTGAAAGGAACTTAAAGGGATGAACCATGATTTATGGCTAAATTTCACAAAGAATTTGCCTTATCAAAGTTCATCAATTTTAAGAAAACGACCATAGTCTTTAATGCTTTCAAGAAGCGAGCCATGGTTTTTATCCGGGTGAAAATGGTCTTGGGTGTATCTTATCCATAAGGATTTCACACGGACTCATTTCACCTTAGGGAAATTCTCAAGAACCAAATACTTCAATAATTAGAAGTGGTCCAAGGTTTTGTTCTATTTGAAATAAAATTTACCATGCTTTAGATCTCTAATCCATAAGACCAAGTATCTTTAAGCATGGTTTCTTCTCTTAAAATTTACTCAAATCGCAACAAAAGAAAATTTACAATGAACTTCACATTTCTTAGTTCCAAACGAACTTTCAAAATCAGTTCAAGGTTTAAAGTGTTAAAAGAATGCGATTTTGAATTTTTCATGACTTAGAGATAATAATGGGCTTAAGAGGGTGAGAAAGTAGATTTAGACACCAAGCACACCATAGGTTTTAGATTAGGGAAAACCCACAGATTATGCTAGTGGTGATCTTACCTTCTTTCTCCCCTTTATGAATCAAAACCCCATTATGTTCTCTTCATTGTCTTGAATCTAGCATGACTTAACTCCTAGATGAAAAATAAGCATGGTTCACTTACGGATACATCATGACAAAATTTACACATCTAAAAATGAAGCACACATGGTTAAAGAGAAGAATTTTAAAATCAAAACACTAATTGAAAAATCTGAACCAAGGACTTCAAAGAAATTCAAGAAGAACTCGTCCAAGGTTTTAACCAAAGGGTTTTTTTTTTCGGATTCAACAAGGTTGAGATTTACATTTCATTGTAAAATCGACCAAGGTTCTCATTTTCTTTGGTATTTAAAACAAGCAAAAGGATTTTTTTTCGGATTCATCAAAGTCAAAAATTTACATTTTATTGTAAATCAACCAAGGTTCTCTTTTCCTTTGCTAATTTAAACAAGTGACTCAAATAAGGATTGGATTCATCAAGGATCTCAAGATCAAGATTTTCCCTCAAGGATTGGATCTCTTAAGTTATCTTGTTCACGGATTCAACAAGGATCTCTTCTCTTTTGAGTCACAAAACAAATTAGAATTTACCACAACTTTAAATGCCTTAATCTATAGAAATCAAGCATTTTTCAAGTGTGGTTCTTTCAAAATGACTTAAAACGCATGTCCAAAAGAAAACTTGCAATGAACTTCATATTCTTTCATTCTAATAGAAATCAGAATCCATTCAAGGTTTTAAATCTTCAAGGATGCGATTTTCAAGCTCATTTTAAAAATTAAAAGTAACAACCAATATACCACGCCTTAGATCTTTGATTTATAGAAATCAAGCACCTTTAGACGTGATTCCCTTATCTTGAAATAACCCAGATCACAAACATAAATCAAAAACATAAATGAACTTCATTTTTCTATTCCAATGGAACTAGAAATCTGTTCAAAGTTTTATTTTTATTTTTTCAAAACAGCAGATGCGATTTTAGGCTTATTTCAAAACTAACAATGACTTAGAGATGAAGAATGGGGTTTAGGGATGATGAGAGAAGAAACTGAGCAAAGCAAATCATGTTGGAGATACCAAATGATAAGCGCTTAAGCACACAATTTTCTTCTCTTCCCTTGTAGAGTTTAACCACACCTCCATTCTTTCTCTTCACCGTCATAAAAGGATCTTAAAATGAAATGATATACCACGACATTAGATGCTTTAATCCATAGAAATCAAGCATCTTTAGCCATGGTTCCCTTTAACATAACTCAAATCGCAAAAAAAAAACAAATCTACAATGAACTTCATATTTTTCATTCCCATGGAAATCACAAAAATGGTTCAAGGTTTGAAAAACTCTAAGAATGCGATTTGAGCTTTAAGAATGAGGGATCTTTGCTCTGATACCATATGAGAATAAATGCGGAAATATAAAGAAGAGAATGAGAGATTAAATGCATAAAGAAGCTAAGGAGAATGAGAGATTAAACAAGTAAAGGAGAATGGGAGATTATGCAAGATTAAACTAGAGAGAATAAGAGATTAAGCATAAACAAAAGAGAATAAGCATAAATAAACTAGAGAGATTTTATAAAATGAGGCTGCAGCCCCAAAGGGCTTAACCACAAAAATGTGGAGTTACATCTCTTTAAATAGAGAAACCCTTTAGGGTTTCTCTTCACAAAATGCCAAACTACTTTACATAAAGCATTAGGATAAGGTTAGCATCAAAAGAGCATATTCCTTATTTGAATTTGAAAGTTGGCTCCTTCCTTCCTTTTTGGCTCCAACGGATAAGGTTTTCGTGGATAAAGCTCCCGAAGACATTTTAACACGGCTTTTGCACATCTTGGACTTTAACACGACTTTTGCACAAGCTCGTTTCTCAAACCCGAATTTTGCACGAGCCTTTGATAATGTTTTCTTGCCTTTCCTCTAGAACCGGGACCGTGCATTATTCGTGTTTTTATGGACGTACGAATCCGTACAAAACCCGAGTTTTGCACGCCCTTATTTTGCACAGATTGCCTTCTCTTGATGGAGAGGCTATGATAGTGCTTAATCTCAATACAGTTCAATTAGTTCTTTGCATCTCATAGGTGATTCTAATGATGAATTTTTGACTTATGGAAAGAAGACACATATGGAGGCTGACACAACACCTATTGATGTGAATATGAAGAATAAATGCTTTCATTTACAAGGATTTGAATATAAGTGAATATAAGTGATGAAGTGTCAAAAGTAGTATAAGCATGCTACCAAGGTGGAGAAGCAAGTCAAAGTAAGAAACAAGTATTATAGCTTATCCCACAGTTCTGTTAGTTCTTTCAATCTCATAGGAGATTCTAATGGTGAATTTTGGAGTTGTAGCAAGAAGACACATATGGAGGCTGAAACAACACCTATTGATGTGAATATGAAGAATCAATGCTTTCATTTACAAAGATTTGACCATTTTCAAGCTATAAATCCCAAAAGCGGAGATATAACTCTTCAAAATAGAAATGATAGTGAATAAAAGTGATTACGTGTAAAAAGTAGTTTAAGCATGCTACCAAGGTGGAGAAGCAAGTCAATGTAAGAAACAAGTATTATAGCTTATCCCACAGTTTTGTTAGTTCTTTGACTCTAATAGGTGATTCTAATGACGAATTTTTGACTTATGGCAAGAAGACACATATGGAGGCTGACACAACACCTATAGATGTGAATATGAAGAATCAATGCTTTCATTAACAAGGATTTGACCATTTACAAGCTGTAAATCCCAAAAGCGGAGATATAACTCTTCAAAATAAAAATGAGAGTGAATATAAGTGATGAAGTGTCAAAAGTAGTATAAGCATTCTACCATGGTGGAGAAGCAAGTCAAAGTAAGAAACAAGTATTATAGCTTATCCCACTGTTCTGTTAGTTCTTTCAATTTCAGAGGAGATTCTAATGGTGAATTTTGGAGTTGTAGCAAGAAGACACATATGGAGGCTGAAACAACACCTATTGATGTGAATATGAAGAATCAATGCTTTCATTTACAAGGATTTGACCATTTTCAAGCTGTAAATCCCAAAAGCGGAGATATAACTCTTCAAAATATAAATGAGAGTGAATATAAGTGATGTTGTGTCAAAAGTAGTATAAGCATGCTACCAAGGTGTAGAAGCAAGTCAATGTTAGAAATAAGTATTCTTATCCCATAGTTCAATTAGTTCTTTGCATCTCATAGGTGTTTCTAATGATGAATTTTTGACTTATGGCAAGACGACACATATGGAGGCTGACACAACACCTATTGATGTGAATATGAAGAATCAATGCTTTCATTTACAAGGATTTGACCATTTACAAGCTGTAAATCCCAAAAGCGGAGATATAACTCTTCAAAATAAAAATGAGAGTGAATATAAGTGATGAAGTGTCAAAAGTAGTATAAGCACTCTACCAAGGTTGAGAAGCAAGTCAAAGTAAGAAACAAGTATTATAGCTTATCCCACTGTTCTGTTAGTTCTTTCAATTTCAGAGGAGATTCTAATGGTGAATTTTGGAGTTGTAGCAAGAAGACACATATGGTGGCTGAAACAACACCTATTGATGTGAATATGAAGAATCAATGCTTTCATTTACAAGGATTTGACCATTTTCAAGCTGTAAATCCCAAAAGCGGAGATATAACTCTTCAAAATATAAATGAGAGTGAATATAAGTGATGTTGTGTCAAAAGTAGTATAAGCATGCTACCAAGGTGTAGAAGCAAGTCAATGTAAGAAACAAGTATTATAGCTTATCCCACAGTTCTATTAGTTCTTTGAATCTCATTGGTGATTCTAATGATGAATTTTTGACTTGTGGCAAGAAGACACATATGGAGGCTGACACAACACCTATAGATGTGAAGATGGAGAATCAATGCTTTCATTTACAAGGATTTGACCATTTACAAGCTGTAAATCCCAAAAGCGGACATATAACTCTTCAAAATAGAAATGAGAGTGAATATAAGTGATGAAGTGTCAAAAGTAGTATAAGCATGCTACCAAGGTGGAGAAGCAAGTCAAAGTAAGAAACAAGTATTATAGCTTATCCCACAGTTCTGTTAGTTCTTTCAATTTTAAAAGAGATTCTAATGGTGAATTTTGGAGTTGTAGAAGGAAAACACATATGGAGGCTGAAACAACACCTATTGATGTGAATATGAAGAATCAATGCTTTCATTTACAAGGATTTGACCATTTTCAAGTTGTAAATCCCCAAAAGCGGAGATATAACTCTTCAAAATAGAAATTAGAGGGAATATAAGTGATGATGTGTCAAAAGTACTATAAGCATGCTACCAAGGTGGAGAAGCAAGTCAATGTTAGAAATAAGTATTCTTATACCATAGTTCAATTAGTTCTTTGCATCTCATAGGTGATTCTAATGATGAATTTTTGACTTATGGCAAGAAGACACATATGGAGGCTGACACAACACCTATTGATGTGAATATGAAGAATCAATGCTTTCATTTACAAGGATTTGACCATTTACAAGCTGTAAATCCCAAAAGCGGAGATATAACTCTTCAAAATAAAAATGAGAGTGAATATAAGTGATGAAGTGTCAAAAGTAGTATAAGCATTCTACCAAGGTTGAGAAGCAAGTCAAAGTAAGAAACAAGTATTATAGCTTATCCCACTGTTCTGTTAGTTCTTTCAATTTCAGAGGAGATTCTAATGGTGAATTTTGGAGTTGTAGCAAGAAGACACATATGGAGGCTGAAACAACACCTATTGATGTGAATATGAAGAATCAATGCTTTCATTTACAAGGATTTGACCATTTTCAAGCTGTAAATCCCAAAAGCGGAGATATAACTCTTCAATATATAAATGAGAGTGAATATAAGTGATGTTGTGTCAAAAGTAGTATAAGCATGCTACCAAGGTGTAGAAGCAAGTCAATGTAAGAAACAAGTATTATAGCTTATCCCACAGTTCTATTAGTTCTTTGAATCTCATTGGTGATTCTAATGATGAATTTTTGACTTGTGGCAAGAAGACACATATGGAGGCTGACACAACACCTATAGATGTGAAGATGGAGAATCAATGCTTTTATTTACAAGGATTTGACTATTTACAAGCTGTAAATCCCAAAAGCGGAGATATAACTCTTCAAAATAGAAATGAGAGTGAATATAAGTGATGAAGTGTCAAAAGTAGTATAAGCATGCTACCAAGGTGGAGAAGCAAGTCAAAGTAAGAAACAAGTATTATAGCTTATCCCACAGTTCTGTTAGTTCTTTCAATTTTAAAAGAGATTCTAATGGTGAATTTTGGAGTTGTAGAAGGAAAACACATATGGAGGCTGAAACAACACCTATTGATGTGAATATGAAGAATCAATGCTTTCATTTACAAGGATTTGACCATTTTTAAGTTGTAAATCCCCAAAAGCGGAGATATAACTCTTCAAAATAGAAATTAGAGGGAATATAAGTGATGATGTGTCAAAAGTAGTATAAGCATGCTACCAAGGTGGAGAAGCAAGTCAATGTTAGAAATAAGTATTCTTATCCCACAGTTCAATTAGTTCTTTGCATCTGATAGGTGATTCTAATGATGAATTTTTGACTTATGGAAAGAAGACACATATGGAGGCTGACACAACACCTATTGATGTGAATATGAAGAATCAATGCTTTCATTTACAAGGATTTGACCATTTACAAGCTGTAAATCCCAAAAGCGGAGATATAACTCTTCAAAATAGAAATGAGAGTGAATATAAGAGATGAAGTGTCAAAAGTAGTATAAGCATGCTACCAAGGTGGAGAAGGAAGTCAAAGTAAGAAACAAGTATTATAGCTTATCCCACAGTTCTGTTAGTTCTTTCAATCTCATAGGAGATTCTAATGGTGAATTTTGGAGTTGTAGCAAGAAGACACATATGGAGGCTGAAACAACACCTATTGATGTGAATATGAAGAATCAATGCTTTCATTTACAAAGATTTGACCATTTTCAAGCTATAAATCCCAAAAGCGGAGATATAACTCTTCAAAATAGAAATGATAGTGAATAAAAGTGATTACGTGTAAAAAGTAGTTTAAGCATGCTACCAAGGTGGAGAAGCAAGTCAATGTAAGAAACAAGTATTATAGCTTATCCCACAGTTCTGTTAGTTCTTTGACTCTAATAGGTGATTCTAATGACGAATTTTTGACTTGTGGCAAGAAGACACATATGGAGGCTGACACAACACCTATAGATGTGAATATGAAGAATCAATGCTTTCATTTACAAAGATTTGACCATTTACAAGCTGTAAATCCCAAAAGCGGAGATATAACTCTTCAAAATAAAAATGAGAGTGAATATAAGTGATGAAGTATCAAAAGTAGTATAAGCATTCTACCAAGGTGGAGAAGCAAGTCAAAGTAAGAAACAAGTATTATAGCTTATCCTACTGTTCTGTTAGTTCTTTCAATTTCAGAGGAGATTCTAATGGTGAATTTTGGAGTTGTAGCAAGAAGACACATATGGAGGCTGAAACAACACCTATTGATGTGAATATGAAGAATCAATGCTTTCATTTACAAGGATTTGACCATTTTCAAGCTGTAAATCCCAAAAGCGGAGATATAACTCTTCAAAATATAAATGAGAGTGAATATAAGTGATGTTGTGTCAAAAGTAGTATAAGCATGCTACCAAGGTGTAGAAGCAAGTCAATGTAAGAAACAAGTATTATAGCTTATCCCACAGTTCTATTAGTTCTTTGAATCTCATTGGTGATTCTAATGATGAATTTTTGACTTGTGGCAAGAAGACACATATGGAGGCTGACACAACACCTATAGATGTGAAGATGGAGAATCAATGATTTCATTTACAAGGATTTGACCATTTACAAGCTGTAAATCCCAAAAGCGGACATATAACTCTTCAAAATAGAAATGAGAGTGAATATAAGTGATGAAGTGTCAAAAGTAGTATAAGCATGCTACCAAGGTGGAGAAGCAAGTCAAAGTAAGAAACAAGTATTATAGCTTATCCCACAGTTCTGTTAGTTCTTTCAATTTTAAAAGAGATTCTAATGGTGAATTTTGGAGTTGTAGAAGGAAAACACATATGGAGGCTGAAACAACACCTATTGATGTGAATATGAAGAATCAATGCTTTCATTTACAAGGATTTGACCATTTTCAAGTTGTAAATCCCCAAAAGCGGAGATATAACTCTCCAAAATAGAAATTAAAGGGAATATAAGTGATGATGTGTCAAAAGTAGTATAAGCATGCTACCAAGGTGGAGAAGCAAGTCAATGTTAGAAATAAGTATTCTTATCCCACAGTTCAATTAGTTCTTTGCATCTCATAGGTGATTCTAATGATGAATTTTTGACTTATGGCAAGAAGACACATATGGAGGCTGACACAACACCTATTGATGTGAATATGAAGAATCAATGCTTTCATTTACAAGGATTTGACCATTTACAAGCTGTAAATCCCAACAGCGGAGATATAACTCTTCAAAATAGAAATGAGAGTGAATATAAGTGATGAAGTGTCAAAAGTAGTATAAGCATGCTACCAAGGTGGAGAAGCAAGTCAAAGTAAGAAACAAGTATTATAGCTTATCCCACAGTTCTGTTAGTTCTTTCAATCTCATAGGAGATTCTAATGGTGAATTTTTGAGTTGTAGCAAGAAGACACATATGGAGGCTGAAACAACACCTATTGATGTGAATATGAAGAATCAATGCTTTCATTTACAAGGATTTGACCATTTACAAGCTGTAAATCCCAAAAGCGGAGATATAACTCTTCAAAATAGAAATGAGAGTGAATATAAGTGATGAAATGTCAAAAGTATTATAAGCATGCTACCAAGGTGGAGAAGCAAGTCAAAGTAAGAAATAAATATTATAGCTTATCCCACAGTTCTGTTAGTTCTTTCAATTTCAAAGGAGATTCTAATGGTGAATTTTGGAGTTGTAGCAAGAAGACACATATGGAGGCTGAAACAACACCTATTGATGTGAATATGAAGAATCAATGCTTTCATTTACAATGATTTAACCATTTTCAAGCTGTAAATCCCAAAAGCGGAGATATAACTCTTCAAAATAGAAATGATAGTGAATATAAGTGTAAAAAGTAGTTTAAGCATGCTACCCAGGTTGAGAAGCAAGTCAATGTAAGAAACAAGTATTATAGCTTATCCCACAGTTCTGTTAGTTCTTTGAATCTCATAGGTGATTCTAATGACGAATTTTTGAGTTATGGCAAGAAGACACATATGGAGGCTGACACAACACCTATAGATGTGAATATGAAGAATCAATGCTTTCATTTACAAGGATTTGACCATTTACAAGCTGTAAATCCCAAAAGCGGAGATATAACTCTTCAAAATAGAAATGAGAGTGAATATAAGTGATGAAGTGTCAAAAGTAGTATAAGCATGCTACCAAGGTGGAGAAGCAAGTCAAAGTAAGAAACAAATATTATAGCTTATCCCACAGTTCTGTTAGTTCTTTCAATTTCAAAGGAGATTCTAATGGTGAATTTTTGAGTTGTACCAAGAAGACACATATGGAGGCTGAAACAACACCTATTGATGTGAATATGAAGAATCAATGCTTTCATTTACAAGGATTTGACCATTTTCAAGTTGTAAATCCCAAAAGCGGAGATATAACTCTTCAAAATAGAAATGATAGTGAATATAAGTGATTACGTGTAAAAAGTAGTTCAAGCATGCTACCAAGGTGGAGAAGCAAGTCAAAGTAAGAAACAAGTATTATAGCTTATCCCACAGTTCTGTTAGTTCTTTCAATTTCAAAGGAGATTCTAATGGTGAATTTTGGAGTTGTAGCAAGAAGACACATATGGAGGCTGAAACAACACCTATTGATGTGAATATGAAGAATCAATGCTTTCATTTACAAGGATTTGACCATTTTCAAGCTGTAAATCCCAAAAGCGGAGATATAACTCTTCAATATATAAATGATAGTGAATATAAGTGATGTTGTGTCAAAAGTAGTATAAGCATGCTACCAAGGTGTAGAAGCAAGTCAATGTAAGAAACAAGTATTATAGCTTATCCCACAGTTCTATTAGTTCTTTGAATCTCATTGGTGATTCTAATGATGAATTTTTGACTTGTGGCAAGAAGACACATATGGAGGCTGAAACAACACCTATAGATGTGAATATGAAGAATCAATGCTTTCATTTACAAGGATTTGACCATTTTCAAGCTATAAATCCCAAAAGCAGAGATATAACTCTTCAAAATAGAAATGATAGTGAATAAAAGTGATTACGTGTAAAAAGTAGTTTACGCATGCTACCAAGGTGGAGAAGCAAGTCAATGTAAGAAACAAGTATTATAGCTTATCCCACAGTTCTGTTAGTTCTTTGACTCTAATAGGTGATTCTAATGACGAATGTTTGACTTGTGGCAAGAAGACACATATGGAGGCTGACACAACACCTATAGATGTGAATATGAAGAATCAATGCTTTCATTTACAAGGATTTGACCATATACAAGCTGTAAATCCCAAAAGCGGAGATATAACTCTTCAAAATAGAAATGAGAGTGAATATAAGTGATGAAGTGTCAAAAGTAGTATAAGCATGCTACCAAGGTGGAGAAGCAAGTCAAAGTAAGAAATAAATATTATAGCTTATCCCACAGTTCTGTTAGTTCTTTCAATTTCAAAGGAGATTCTAATGGTGAATTTTGGAGTTGTAGCAAGAAGACACATATGGAGGCTGAAACAACACCTATTGATGTGAATATGAAGAATCAATGCTTTCATTTACAATGATTTAACCATTTTCAAGCTGTAAATCCCAAAAGCGGAGATATAACTCTTCAAAATAGAAATGATAGTGAATATAAGTGTAAAAAGTAGTTTAAGCATGCTACCCAGGTTGAGAAGCAAGTCAATGTAAGAAACAAGTATTATAGCTTATTCCACAGTTCTGTTAGTTCTTTGAATCTCATAGGTGATTCTAATGACGAATTTTTGAGTTATGGCAAGAAGACACATATGGAGGCTGACACAACATCTATAGATGTGAATATGGAGAATCAATGCTTTCATTTACAAGGATTTGACCATGTACAAGCTGTAAATCCCAAAAGCGGAGATATAACTCTTCAAAATAGAAATGAGAGTGAATATAAGTGATGAAGTGTCAAAAGTAGTATAAGCATGCTACCAAGGTGGAGAAGCAAGTCAAAGTAAGAAACAAATATTATAGCTTATCCCACAGTTCTGTTAGTTCTTTCAATCTCATAGGAGATTCTAATGGTGAATTTTGGAGTTGTAGCAAGAAGACACATATGGAGGCTGAAACAACACCTATTGATGTGAATCTGAAGAATCAATGCTTTCATTTACAAAGATTTGACCATTTTCAAGCTATAAATCCCAAAAGCGGAGATATAACTCTTCAAAATAGAAATGATAGTGAATAAAAGTGATTACGTGTAAAAAGTAGTTTAAGCATGCTACCAAGGTGGAGAAGCAAGTCAATGTAAGAAACAAGTATTATAGCTTATCCCATAGTTCTGTTAGTTCTTTGACTCTAATAGGTGATTCTAATGACGAATTTTTGACTTGTGGCAAGAAGACACATATGGAGGCTGACACAATACCTATAGATGTGAATATGAAGAATCAATGCTTTCATTTACAAGGATTTGACCATTTACAAGCTGTAAATCCCAAAAGCGGAGATATAACTCTTCAAAATAGAAATGAGAGTGAATATAAGTGATGAAGTGTCAAAAGTAGTATAAGCATGCTACCAAGGTGGAGAAGCAAGTCAAAGTAAGAAACAAATATTATAGCTTATCCCACAGTTCTGTTAGTTCTTTCAATTTCAAAGGAGATTCTAATGGTGAATTTTGGAGTTGTACCAAGAAGACACATATAGAGGCTGAAACAACACCTATTGATGTGAATATGAAGAATCAATGCTTTCATTTACAAGGATTTGACCATTTTCAAGTTGTAAATCGCAAAAGCGGAGATATAACTCTTCAAAATAGAAATGATAGTGAATATAAGTGATTACGTGTAAAAAGTAGTTCAGGCATGCTACCAAGGTGGAGAAGCAAGTCAAAGTAAGAAACAAGTATTATAGCTTATCCCACAGTTCTGTTAGTTCTTTCAATTTCAAAGGAGATTCTAATGGTGAATTTTGGAGTTGTAGCAAGAAGACACATATGGAGGCTGAAACAACACCTATTGATGTGAATATGAAGAATCGATGCTTTCATTTACAAGGATTTGACCATTTTCAAGTTGTAAATCCCCAAAAGCGGAGATATAACTCTTCAAAATAGAAATGATAGTGAATAAAAGTGATTACGTGTAAAAAGTAGTTTAAGCATGCTACCAAGGTGGAGAAGCAAGTTAATGTAAGAAACTAGTATTATAGCTTATCCCACAGTTCTGTTAGTTCTTTGACTCTAATAGGTGATTCTAATGACGAATTTTTGACTTGTGGCAAGAAGACACATATGGAGGCTGACACAACACCTATAGATGTGAATATGAAGAATCAATGCTTTCATTTACAAGGATTTGACCATTTTCAAGCTATAAATCCCAAAAGCGGAGATATAACTCTTCAAAATAGAAATGAGAGTGAATATAAGTGATGAAGTGTCAAAAGTAGTATAAGCATGCTACCAAGGTGGAGAAGCAAGTCAAAGTAAGAAACAAGTATTATAGCTTATCCCACAGTTCTGTTAGTTCTTTCAATTTTAAAAGAGATTCTAATGGTGAATTTTGGAGTTGTAGAAGGAAAACACATATGGAGGCTGAAACAACACCCAAAAGCGGAGATATAACTCTTCAAAATAGAAATTAGAGGGAATATAAGTGATGATGTGTCAAAAGTAGTATAAGCATGCTACCAAGGTGGAGAAGCAAGTCAATGTTAGAAATAAGTATTCTTATCCCACAGTTCAATTAGTTCTTTGCATGTCATAGGTGATTCTAATGATGAATTTTTGACTTATGGAAAGAAGACACATATGGAGGCTGACACAACACCTATTGATGTGAATATGAAGAATCAATGCTTTCATTTACAAGGATTTGACCATTTACAAGCTGTAAATCCCAAAAGCGGAGATATAACTCTTCAAAATAGAAATAAGAGTGAATATAAGTGATGAAGTGTCAAAAGTAGTATAAGCATGCTACCAAGGTGGAGAAGCAAGTCAAAGTAAGAAACAAGTATTATAGCTTATCCCACAGTTCTGTTAGTTCTTTCAATCTCATAGGAGATTCTAATGGTGAATTTTGGAGTTGTAGCAAGAAGAGACATATGGAGGCTGAAACAACACCTATTGATGTGAATATGAAGAATCAATGCTTTCATTTACAAAGATTTGACCATTTTCAAGCTATAAATCCCAAAAGCGGAGATATAACTCTTCAAAATAGAAATGATAGTGAATAAAAGTGATTACGTGTAAAAAGTAGTTTAAGCATGCTACCAAGGTGGAGAAGCAAGTCAATGTAAGAAACAAGTATTATAGCTTATCCCACAGTTCTGTTAGTTCTTTGACTCTAATAGGTGATTCTAATGACGAATTTTTGACTTGTGGCAAGAAGACACATATGGAGGCTGACACAACACCTATAGATGTGAATATGAAGAATCAATGCTTCCATTTACAAGGATTTGACCATTTACAAGCTGTAAATCCCAAAAGCGGAGATATAACTCTTCAAAATAAAAATGAGAGTGAATATAAGTGATGAAGTGTCAAAAGTAGTATAAGCATTCTACCAAGGTGGAGAAGCAAGTCAAAGTAAGAAACAAGTATTATAGCTTATCCCACTGTTCTGTTAGTTCTTTCAATTTCAAAGGAGATTCTAATGGTGAATTTTGGAGTTGTAGCAAGAAGACACATATGGAGGCTGAAACAACACCTATTGATGTGAATATGAAGAATCAATGCTTTCATTTACAAGGATTTGACCATTTTCAAGCTGTAAATCCCAAAAGCGGAGATATAACTCTTCAAAATATAAATGAGAGTGAATATAAGTGATGTTGTGTCAAAAGTAGTATAAGCATGCTACCAAGGTGTAGAAGCAAGTCAATGTAAGAAACAAGTATTATAGCTTATCCCACAGTTCTATTAGTTCTTTGAATCTCATTGGTGATTCTAATGATGAATTTTTGACTTGTGGCAAGAAGACACATATGGAGGCTGACACAACACCTATAGATGTGAAGATGGAGAATCAATGCTTTCATTTACAAGGATTTGACCATTTACAAGCTGTAAATCCCAAAAGCGGAGATATAACTCTTCAAAATAGAAATGAGAGTGAATATAAGTGATGAAGTGTCAAAAGTAGTATAAGCATGCTACCAAGGTGGAGAAGCAAGTCAAAGTAAGAAACAAGTATTATAGCTTATCCCACAGTTCTGTTAGTTCTTTGACTCTAATAGGTGATTCTAATGACGAATTTTTGACTTGTGGCAAGAAGACACATATGGAGGCTGACACAACACCTATAGATATGAATATGAAGAATCAATGCTTTCATTTACAAGGATTTGACCATTTACAAGCTGTAAATCCCAAAAGCGGAGATATAACTCTTCAAAATAAAAATGAGAGTGAATATAAGTGATGAAGTGTCAAAAGTAGTATAAGCATTCTACCAAGGTGGAGAAGCAAGTCAAAGTAAGAAACAAGTATTATAGCTTATCCCACTGTTCTGTTAGTTCTTTCAATTTCAGAGGAGATTCTAATGGTGAATTTTGAAGTTGTAGCAAGAAGACACATATGGAGGCTGAAACAACACCTATTGATGTGAATATGAAGAATCAATGCTTTCATTTACAAGGATTTGACCATTTTCAAGCTGTAAATCCCAAAAGCGGAGATATAACTCTTCAAAATATAAATGAGAGTGAATATAAGTGATGTTGTGTCAAAAGTAGTATAAGCATGCTACCAAGGTGTAGAAGCAAGTCAATGTAAGAAACAAGTATTATAGCTTATCCCACAGTTCTATTAGTTCTTTGAATCTCATTGGTGATTCTAATGATGAATTTTTGACTTGTGGCAAGAAGACACATATGGAGGCTGACACAACACCTATAGATGTGAAGATGGAGAATCAATGATTTCATTTACAAGGATTTGACCATTTACAAGCTGTAAATCCCAAAAGCGGACATATAACTCTTCAAAATAGAAATGAGAGTGAATATAAGTGATGATGTGTCAAAAGTAGTATAAGCATGCTACCAAGGTGGAGAAGCAAGTCAATGTTAGAAATAAGTATTCTTATCCCACAGTTCAATTAGTTCTTTGCATCTCATAGGTGATTCTAATGATGAATTTTTGACTTATGGCAAGAAGACACATATGGAGGCTGACACAACACCTATTGATGTGAATATGAAGAATCAATGCTTTCATTTACAAGGATTTGACCATTTACAAGCTGTAAATCCCAAAAGCGGAGATATAACTCTTCAAAATAGAAATGAGAGTGAATATAAGTGATGAAGTGTCAAAAGTAGTATAAGCATGCTACCAAGGTGGAGAAGCAAGTCAAAGTAAGAAACAAGTATTATAGCTTATCCCACAGTTCTGTTAGTTCTTTCAATCTCATAGGAGATTCTAATGGTGAATTTTGGAGTTGTAGCAAGAAGACACATATGGAGGCTGAAACAACACCTATTGATGTGAATATGAAGAATCAATGCTTTCATTTACAAGGATTTGACCATTTACAAGCTGTAAATCCCAAAAGCGGAGATATAACTCTTCAAAATAGAAATGAGAGTGAATATAAGTGATGAAGTGTCAAAAGTAGTATAAGCATGCTACCAAGGTGGAGAAGCAAGTCAAAGTAAGAAATAAATATTATAGCTTATCCCACAGTTCTGTTAGTTCTTTCAATTTCAAAGGAGATTCTAATGGTGAATTTTGGAGTTGTAGCAAAAAGACACATACGGAGGCTGAAACAACACCTATTGATGTGAATATGAAGAATCAATGCTTTCATTTACAATGATTTGACCATTTTCAAGCTGTAAATCCCAAAAGCGGAGATATAACTCTTCAAAATAGAAATGATAGTGAATATAAGTGTAAAAAGTAGTTTAAGCATGCTACCCAGGTTGAGAAGCAAGTCAATGTAAGAAACAAGTATTATAGCTTATCCCACAGTTCTGTTAGTTCTTTGAATCTCATAGGTGATTCTAATGACGAATTTTTGAGTTATGGCAAGAAGACACATATGGAGGCTGACACAACACCTATAGATGTGAATATGAAGAATCAATGCTTTCATTTACAAGGATTTGACCATTTTCAAGCTGTAAATCCCAAAAGCGGAGATATAACTCTTCAAAATAGAAATGATAGTGAATATAAGTGATGACGTGTTAAAAGTAGTATAAGCATGCTACCAAGGTGGAGAAGCAAGTCAATGTTACAAATAAGTATTCTTATCCCACAGTTCAATTAGTTCTTTGCATCTCATAGGTGATTCTAATGATGAATTTTTGACTTATGGCAAGAAGACACATATGGAGGCTGACACAACACCTATTGATGTGAATATGAAGAATCAATGCTTTCATTTACAAGGATTTGACCATTTACAAGCTGTAAATCCCAAAAGCGGAGATATAACTCTTCAAAATAGAAATGAGAGTGAATATAAGTGATGAAGTGTCAAAAGTAGTATAAGCATGCTACCAAGGAGGAGAAGCCAAGTCAAAGTAAGAAACAAGTATTATAGCTTATCCCACAGTTCTGTTAGTTCTTTCAATCTTATAGGAGATTCTAATGGTGAATTTTGGAGTTGTAGCAAGAAGAGACATATGGAGGCTGAAACAACACCTATTGATGTGAATATGAAGAATCAATGCTTTCATTTACAAAGATTTGACCATTTTCAAGCTATAAATCCCAAAAGCGGAGATATAACTCTTCAAAATAGAAATGATAGTGAATAAAAGTGATTACGTGTAAAAAGTAGTTTAAGCATGCTACCAAGGTGGAGAAGCAAGTCAATGTAAGAAACAAGTATTATAGCTTATCCCACAGTTCTGTTAGTTCTTTGACTCTAATAGGTGATTCTAATGACGAATTTTTGACTTGTGGCAAGAAGACACATATGGAGGCTGACACAACACCTATAGATGTGAATATGAAGAATCAATGCTTTCATTTACAAGGATTTGACCATTTACAAGCTGTAAATCCCAAAAGCGGAGATATAACTCTTCAAAATAAAAATGAGAGTGAATATAAGTGATGAAGTGTCAAAAGTAGTATAAGCATTCTACCAAGGTGGAGAAGCAAGTTAAAGTAAGAAACAAGTATTATAGCTTATCCCACTGTTCTGTTAGTTCTTTCAATTTCAGAGGAGATTCTAATGGTGAATTTTGGAGTTGTAGCAAGAAGACACATATGGAGGCTTAAACAACACCTATTGATGTGAATATGAAGAATCAATGCTTTCATTTACAAGGATTTGACCATTTTCAAGCTGTAAATCCCAAAAGCGGAGATATAACTCTTCAAAATAAAAATGAGAGTGAATATAAGTGATGAAGTGTCAAAAGTAGTATAAGCATTCTACCAAGGTGGAGAAGCAAGTCAAAGTAAGAAACAAGTATTATAGCTTATCCCACTGTTCTGTTAGTTCTTTCAATTTAGAGGAGGATTCTAATGGTGAATTTTGAAGTTGTAGCAAGAAGACACATATGGAGGCTGAAACAACACCTATTGATGTGAATATGAAGAATCAATGCTTTCATTTACAAGGATTTGACCATTTTCAAGCTGTAAATCCCAAAAGCGGAGATATAACTCTTCAAAATATAAATGAGAGTGAATATAAGTGATGTTGTGTCAAAAGTAGTATAAGCATGCTACCAAGGTGTAGAAGCAAGTCAATGTAAGAAACAAGTATTATAGCTTATCCCACAGTTCTATTAGTTCTTTGAATCTCATTGGTGATTCTAATGATGAATTTTTGACTTGTGGCAAGAAGACACATATGGAGGCTGACACAACACCTATAGATGTGAAGATGGAGAATCAATGATTTCATTTACAAGGATTTTACCATTTACAAGCTGTAAATCCCAAAAGCGGACATATAACTCTTCAAAATAGAAATGAGAGTGAATATAAGTGATGAAGTGTCAAAAGTAGTATAAGCATGCTACCAAGGTGGAGAAGCAAGTCAAAGTAAGAAACAAGTATTATAGCTTATCCCACAGTTCTGTTAGTTCTTTCAATTTTAAAAGAGATTCTAATGGTGAATTTTGGAGTTGTAGAAGGAAAACACATATGGAGGCTGAAACAACACCTATTGATGTGAATATAAAGAATCAATGCTTTCATTTACAAGGATTTGACCGTTTTCAAGTTGTAAATCCCCAAAAGCGGAGATATAACTCTTCAAAATAGAAATTAGAGGGAATATAAGTGATGATGTGTCAAAAGTAGTATAAGCAGGCTACCAAGGTGGAGAAGCAAGTCAATGTTAGAAATAAGTATTCTTATCCCACAGTTCAATTAGTTCTTTGCATCTCATAGGTGATTCTAATGATGAATTTTTGACTTATGGCAAGAAGACACATATGGAGGCTGACACAACACCTATTGATGTGAATATGAAGAATCAATGCTTTCATTTACAAGGATTTGACCATTTACAAGCGGTAAATCCCAAAAGCGGAGATATAACTCTTCAAAATAGAAATGAGAGTGAATATAAGTGATGAAGTGTCAAAAGTAGTATAAGCATGCTACCAAGGTGGAGAAGCAAGTCAAAGTAAGAAACAAGTATTATAGCTTATCCCACAGTTCTGTTAGTTCTTTCAATCTCATAGGAGATTCTAATGGTGAATTTTGGAGTTGTAGCAAGAAGACACATATGGAGGCTGAAACAACACCTATTGATGTGAATATGAAGAATCAATGCTTTCATTTACAAGGATTTGACCATTTACAAGCTGTAAATCCCAAAAGCGGAGATATAACTCTTCAAAATAGAAATGAGAGTGAATATAAGTGATGAAGTGTCAAAAGTAGTATAAGCATGCTACCAAGGTGGAGAAGCAAGTCAAAGTAAGAAATAAATATTATAGCTTATCCCACAGTTCTGTTAGTTCTTTCAATTTCAAAGGAGATTCTAATGGTGAATTTTGGAGTTGTAGCAAAAAGACACATACGGAGGCTGAAACAACACCTATTGATGTGAATATGAAGAATCAATGCTTTCATTTACAATGATTTAACCATTTTCAAGCTGTAAATCCCAAAAGCGGAGATATAACTCTTCAAAATAGAAATGATAGTGAATATAAGTGTAAAAAGTAGTTTAAGCATGCTACCCAGGTTGAGAAGCAAGTCAATGTAAGAAACAAGTATTATAGCTTATCCCACAGTTCTGTTAGTTCTTTGAATCTCATAGGTGATTCTAATGACGAATTTTTGAGTTATGGCAAGAAGACACATATGGAGGCTGACACAACACCTATAGATGTGAATATGAAGAATCAATGCTTTCATTTACAAGGATTTGACCATTTTCAAGCTGTAAATCCCAAAAGCGGAGATATAACTCTTCAAAATAGAAATGATAGTGAATATAAGTGATGACGTGTTAAAAGTAGTATAAGCATGCTACCAAGGTGGAGAAGCAAGTCAATGTTAGAAATAAGTATTCTTATCCCACAGTTCAATTAGTTCTTTGCATCTCATAGGTGATTCTAATGATGAATTTTTGACTTATGGCAAGAAGACACATATGGAGGCTGACACAACACCTATTGATGTGAATATGAAGAATCAATGCTTTCATTTACAAGGATTTGACCATTTACAAGCTGTAAATCCCAAAAGCGGAGATATAACTCTTCAAAATAGAAATGAGAGTGAATATAAGTGATGAAGTGTCAAAAGTAGTATAAGCATGCTACCAAGGTGGAGAAGCAAGTCAAAGTAAGAAACAAGTATTATAGCTTATCCCACAGTTCTGTTAGTTCTTTCAATCTTATAGGAGATTCTAATGGTGAATTTTGGAGTTGTAGCAAGAAGAGACATATGGAGGCTGAAACAACACCTATTGATGTGAATATGAAGAATCAATGCTTTTATTTACAAAGATTTGACCATTTTCAAGCTATAAATCCCAAAAGCGGAGATATAACTCTTCAAAATAGAAATGATAGTGAATAAAAGTGATTACGTGTAAAAAGTAGTTTAAGCATGCTACCAAGGTGGAGAAGCAAGTCAAAGTAAGAAACAAGTATTATAGCTTATCCCACAGTTCTGTTAGTTCTTTGACTCTAATAGGTGATTCTTATGACGAATTTTTGACTTGTGGCAAGAAGACACATATGGAGGCTGACACAACACCTATAGATGTGAATATGAAGAATCAATGCTTTCATTTACAAGGATTTGACCATTTACAAGCTGTAAATCCCAAAAGCGGAGATATAACTCTTCAAAATAAAAATGAGAGTGAATATAAGTGATGAAGTGTCAAAAGTAGTATAAGCATTCTACCAAGGTGGAGAAGCAAGTCAAAGTAAGAAACAAGTATTATAGCTTATCCCACTGTTCTGTTAGTTCTTTCAATTTCAGAGGAGATTCTAATGGTGAATTTTGGAGTTGTAGCAAGAAGACACATATGGAGGCTGAAACAACACCTATTGATGTGAATATGAAGAATCAATGCTTTCATTTACAAGGATTTGACCATTTTCAAGCTGTAAATCCCAAAAGCGGAGATATAACTCTTCAAAATATAAATGAGAGTGAATATAAGTGATGTTGTGTCAAAAGTAGTATAAGCATGCTACCAAGGTGTAGAAGCAAGTCAATGTAAGAAACAAGTATTATAGCTTATCCCACAGTTCTATTAGTTCTTTGAATCTCATTGGTGATTCTAATAATGAATTTTTGACTTGTGGCAAGAAGACACATATGGAGGCTGACACAACACCTATAGATGTGAAGATGGAGAATCAATGATTTCATTTACAAGGATTTGACCATTTACAAGCTGTAAATCCCAAAAGCGGACATATAACTCTTCAAAATAGAAATGAGAGTGAATATAAGTGATGAAGTGTCAAAAGTAGTATAAGCATGCTACCAAGGTGGAGAAGCAAGTCAAAGTAAGAAACAAGTATTATAGCTTATCCCACAGTTCTGTTAGTTCTTTCAATTTTAAAAGAGATTCTAATGGTGAATTTTGGAGTTGTAGAAGGAAACGACATATGGAGGCTGAAACAACACCTATTGATGTGAATATGAAGAATCAATGCTTTCATTTACAAGGATTTGACCATTTTCAAGTTGTAAATCCCCAAAAGCGGAGATATAACTCTTCAAAATAGAAATTAGAGGGAATATAAGTGATGATGTGTCAAAAGTAGTATAAGCATGCTACCAAGGTGGAGAAGCAAGTCAATGTTAGAAATAAGTATTCTTATCCCACAGTTCAATTAGTTCTTTGCATCTCATAGGTGATTCTAATGATGAATTTTTGACTTATGGCAAGAAGACACATATGGAGGCTGACACAACACCTATTGATGTGAATATGAAGAATCAATGCTTTTATTTACAAGGATTTGACCATTTACAAGCGGTAAATCCCAAAAGCGGAGATATAACTCTTCAAAATAGAAATGAGAGTGAATATAAGTGATGAAGTGTCAAAAGTAGTATAAGCATGCTACCAAGGTGGAGAAGCAAGTCAAAGTAAGAAACAAGTATTATAGCTTATCCCACAGTTCTGTTAGTTCTTTCAATCTCATAAGAGATTCTAATGAAAAATTTTGGAGTTGTAGCAAGAAGACACATATGGAGGCTGAAACAACACCTATTGATGTGAATATGAAGAATCAATGCTTTCATTTACAATGATTTAACCATTTTCAAGCTGTAAATCCCAAAAGCGGAGATATAACTCTTCAAAATAGAAATGATAGTGAATATAAGTGTAAAAAAGTAGTTGAAGCATGCTACCCAGGTTGAGAAGCAAGTCAATGTAAGAAACAAGTATTATAGCTTATCCCACAGTTCTGTTAGTTCTTTGAATCTCATAGGTGATTCTAATGACGAATTTTTGAGTTATGGCAAGAAGACACATATGGAGGCTGACACAAGACCTATAGATGTGAATATGAAGAATCAATGCTTTCATTTACAAGGATTTGACCATTTTCAAGCTGTAAATCCCAAAAGCGGAGATATAACTCTTCAAAATAGAAATGATAGTAAATATAAGTGATGACGTGTTAAAAGTAGTTTAAGCATGCTACCAAGGTGGAGAAGCAAGTCAATGTTAGAAATAAGTATTCTTATCCCACAGTTCAATTAGTTCTTTGCATCTCATAGGTGATTCTAATGATGAATTTTTTACTTATGGCAAGAAGACACATATGGAGGCTGACACAACACCTATTGATGTGAATATAAAGAATCAATGCTTTCATTTACAAGGATTTGACCATTTACAAGCTGTAAATCCCAAAAGCGGAGATATAACTCTTCAAAATAGAAATGAGAGTGAATATAAGTGATGAAGTGTCAAAAGTAGTATAAGCATGCTACCTAGGTGGAGAAGCAAGTCAAAGTAAGAAACAAGTATTATAGCTTATCCCACAGTTCTGTTAGTTCTTTCAATCTTATAGGAGATTCTAATGGTGAATTTTGGAGTTGTAGCAAGAAGAGACATATGGAGGCTGAAACAACACCTATTGATGTGAATATGAAGAATCAATGCTTTCATTTACAAAGATTTGACCATTTTCAAGCTATAAATCCCAAAAGCGGAGATATAACTCTTCAAAATAGAAATGATAGTGAATAAAAGTGATTACGTGTAAAAAAGTAGTTTAAGCATGCTACCAAGGTGTAGAAGCAAATCAAAGTAAGAAACAAGTATTATAGCTTATCCCACAGTTCTGTTAGTTCTTTGACTCTAATAGGTGATTCTAATGACGAATTTTTGACTTGTGCCAAGAAGACACATATGGAGGCTGACACAACACCTATAGATGTGAATATGAAGAATCAATGCTTTCATTTACAAGGATTTGACCATTTACAAGCTGTAAATCCCAAAAGCGGAGATATAACTCTTCAAAATAAAAATGAGAGTGAATATAAGTGATGAAGTGTCAAAAGTAGTATAAGCATTCTACCAAGGTGGAGAAGCAAGTTAAAGTAAGAAACAAGTATTATAGCTTATCCCACTGTTCTGTTAGTTCTTTCAATTTCAGAGGAGATTCTAATGGTGAATTTTGGAGTTGTAGCAAGAAGACACATATGGAGGCTGAAACAACACCTATTGATGTGAATATGAAGAATCAATGCTTTCATTTACAAGGATTTGACCATTTTCAAGCTGTAAATCCCAAAAGCGGAGATATAACTCTTCAAAATATAAATGAGAGTGAATATAAGTGATGTTGTGTCAAAAGTAGTATAAGCATGCTACCAAGGTGTAGAAGCAAGTCAATGTAAGAAACAAGTATTATAGCTTATCCCACAGTTCTATTAGTTCTTTGAATCTCATTGGTGATTCTAATGATGAATTTTTGACTTGTGGCAAGAAGACACATATGGAGGCTGACACAACACCTATAGATGTGAAGATGGAGAATCAATGATTTCATTTACAAGGATTTGACCATTTACAAGCTGTAAATCCCAAAAGCGGACATATAACTCTTCAAAATAGAAATGAGAGTGAATATAAGTGATGAAGTGTCAAAAGTAGTATAAGCATGCTACCAAGGTGGAGAAGCAAGTCAAAGTAAGAAACAAGTATTATAGCTTATCCCACAGTTCTGTTAGTTCTTTCAATTTTAAAAGAGATTCTAATGGTGAATTTTGGAGTTGTAGAAGGAAAACACATATGGAGGCTGAAACAACACCTATTGATGTGAATATGAAGAATCAATGCTTTCATTTACAAGGATTTGACCATTTTCAAGTTGTAAATCCCCAAAAGCGGAGATATAACTCTTCAAAATAGAAATTAGAGGGAATATAAGTGATGATGTGTCAAAAGTAGTATAAGCATGCTACCAAGGTGGAGAAGCAAGTCAATGTTAGAAATAAGTATTCTTATCCCACAGTTCAATTAGTTCTTTGCATCTCATAGGTGATTCTAATGATGAATTTTTGACTTATGGCAAGAAGACACATATGGAGGCTGACACAACACCTATTGATGTGAATATGAAGAATCAATGCTTTTATTTACAAGGATTTGACCATTTACAAGCGGTAAATCCCAAAAGCGGAGATATAACTCTTCAAAATAGAAATGAGAGTGAATATAAGTGATGAAGTGTCAAAAGTAGTATAAGCATGCTACCAAGGTGGAGAAGCAAGTCAAAGTAAGAAACAAGTATTATAGCTTATCCCACAGTTCTGTTAGTTCTTTCAATCTCATAAGAGATTCTAATGAAAAATTTTGGAGTTGTAGCAAGAAGACACATATGGAGGCTGAAACAACACCTATTGATGTGAATATGAAGAATCAATGCTTTCATTTACAATGATTTAACCATTTTCAAGCTGTAAATCCCAAAAGCGGAGATATAACTCTTCAAAATAGAAATGATAGTGAATATAAGTGTAAAAAGTAGTTTAAGCATGCTACCCAGGTTGAGAAGCAAGTCAATGTAAGAAACAAGTATTATAGCTTATCCCACAGTTCTGTTAGTTCTTTGAATCTCATAGGTGATTCTAATGACGAATTTTTGAGTTATGGCAAGAAGACACATATGGAGGCTGACACAAGACCTATAGATGTGAATATGAAGAATCAATGCTTTCATTTACAAGGATTTGACCATTTTCAAGCTGTAAATCCCAAAAGCGGAGATATAACTCTTCAAAATAGAAATGATAGTAAATATAAGTGATGACGTGTTAAAAGTAGTTTAAGCATGCTACCAAGGTGGAGAAGCAAGTCAATGTTAGAAATAAGTATTCTTATCCCACAGTTCAATTAGTTCTTTGCATCTCATAGGTGATTCTAATGATGAATTTTTTACTTATGGCAAGAAGACACATATGGAGGCTGACACAACACCTATTGATGTGAATATAAAGAATCAATGCTTTCATTTACAAGGATTTGACCATTTACAAGCTGTAAATCCCAAAAGCGGAGATATAACTCTTCAAAATAGAAATGAGAGTGAATATAAGTGATGAAGTGTCAAAAGTAGTATAAGCATGCTACCAAGGTGGAGAAGCAAGTCAAAGTAAGAAACAAGTATTATAGCTTATCCCACAGTTCTGTTAGTTCTTTCAATCTTATAGGAGATTCTAATGGTGAATTTTGGAGTTGTAGCAAGAAGAGACATATGGAGGCTGAAACAACACCTATTGATGTGAATATGAAGAATCAATGCTTTCATTTACAAAGATTTGACCATTTTCAAGCTATAAATCCCAAAAGCGGAGATATAACTCTTCAAAATAGAAATGATAGTGAATAAAAGTGATTACGTGTAAAAAGTAGTTTAAGCATGCTACCAAGGTGGAGAAGCAAGTCAATGTAAGAAACAAGTATTATAGCTTATCCCACAGTTCTGTTAGTTCTTTGACTCTAATAGGTGATTCTAATGACGAATTTTTGACTTGTGCCAAGAAGACACATATGGAGGCTGACACAACACCTATAGATGTGAATATGAAGAATCAATGCTTTCATTTACAAGGATTTGACCATTTACAAGCTGTAAATCCCAAAAGCGGAGATATAACTCTTCAAAATAAAAATGAGAGTGAATATAAGTGATGAAGTGTCAAAAGTAGTATAAGCATTCTACCAAGGTGGAGAAGCAAGTTAAAGTAAGAAACAAGTATTATAGCTTATCCCACTGTTCTGTTAGTTCTTTCAATTTCAGAGGAGATTCTAATGGTGAATTTTGGAGTTGTAGCAAGAAGACACATATGGAGGCTGAAACAACACCTATTGATGTGAATATGAAGAATCAATGCTTTCATTTACAAGGATTTGACCATTTTCAAGCTGTAAATCCCAAAAGCGGAGATATAACTCTTCAAAATATAAATGAGAGTGAATATAAGTGATGTTGTGTCAAAAGTAGTATAAGCATGCTACCAAGGTGTAGAAGCAAGTCAATGTAAGAAACAAGTATTATAGCTTATCCCACAGTTCTATTAGTTTTTTGAATCTCATTGGTGATTCTAATGATGAATTTTTGACTTGTGGCAAGAAGACACATATGGAGGCTGACACAACACCTATAGATGTGAAGATGGAGAATCAATGATTTCATTTACAAGGATTTGACCATTTACAAGTCTGTAAATCCCAAAAGCGGACATATAACTCTTCAAAATAGAAATGAGAGTGAATATAAGTGATGAAGTGTCAAAAGTAGTATAAGCATGCTACCAAGGTGGAGAAGCAAGTCAAAGTAAGAAACAAGTATTATAGCTTATCCCACAGTTCTGTTAGTTCTTTCAATTTTAAAAGAGATTCTAATGGTGAATTTTGGAGTTGTAGAAGGAAAACACATATGGAGGCTGAAACAACACCTATTGATGTGAATATGAAGAATCAATGCTTTCATTTACAAGGATTTGACCATTTTCAAGTTGTAAATCCCCAAAAGCGGAGATATAACTCTTCAAAATAGAAATTAGAGGGAATATAAGTGATGATGTGTCAAAAGTAGTATAAGCATGCTACCAAGGTGGAGAAGCAAGTCAATGTTAGAAATAAGTATTCTTATCCCACAGTTCAATTAGTTCTTTGCATCTCATAGGTGATTCTAATGATGAATTTTTGACTTATGGCAAGAAGACACATATGGAGGCTGACACAACACCTATTGATGTGAATATGAAGAATCAATGCTTTCATTTACAAGGATTTGACCATTTACAAGCGGTAAATCCCAAAAGCGGAGATATAACTCTTCAAAATAGAAATGAGATTGAATATAAGTGATGAAGTGTCAAAAGTAGTATAAGCATGCTACCAAGGTGGAGAAGCAAGTCAAAGTAAGAAACAAGTATTATAGCATATCCCACAGTTCTGTTAGTTCTTTCAATCTCATAGGAGATTCTAATGGTGAATTTTGGAGTTGTAGCAAGAAGACACATATGGAGGCTGAAACAACACCTATTGATGTGAATATGAAGAATCAATGCTTTCATTTACAAGGATTTGACCATTTACAAGCTGTAAATCCCAAAAGCGGAGATATAACTCTTCAAAATAGAAATGAGAGTGAATATAAGTGATGAAGTGTCAAAAGTAGTATAAGCATGCTACCAAGGTGGAGAAGCAAGTCAAAGTAAGAAATAAATATTATAGCTTATCCCACAGTTCTGTTAGTTCTTTCAATTTCAAAGGAGATTCTAATGGTGAATTTTGGAGTTGTAGCAAGACGACACATATGGAGGCTGAAACAACACCTATTGATGTGAATATGAAGAATCAATGCTTTCATTTACAATGATTTAACCATTTTCAAGCTGTAAATCCCAAAAGCGGAGATATAACTCTTCAAAATAGAAATGATAGTGAATATAAGTGTAAAAAGTAGTTTAAGCATGCTACCCAGGTTGAGAAGCAAGTCAATGTAAGAAACAAGTATTATAGCTTATCCCACAGTTCTGTTAGTTCTTTGAATCTCATAGGTGATTCTAATGACGAATTTTTGAGTTATGGCAAGAAGACACATATGGAGGCTGACACAAGACCTATAGATGTGAATATGAAGAATCAATGCTTTCATTTACAAGGATTTGACCATTTTCAAGCTGTAAATCCCAAAAGCGGAGATATAACTCTTCAAAATAGAAATGATAGTGAATATAAGTGATGACGTGTTAAAAGTAGTATAAGCATGCTACCAAGGTGGAGAAGCAAGTCAATGTTAGAAATAAGTATTCTTATCCCACAGTTCAATTAGTTCTTTGCATCTCATAGGTGATTCTAATGATGAATTTTTGACTTATGGCAAGAAGACACATATGGAGGCTGACACAACACCTATTGATGTGAATATGAAGAATCAATGCTTTCATTTACAAGGATTTGACCATTTACAAGCTGTAAATCCCAAAAGCGGAGATATAACTCTTCAAAATAGAAATGAGAGTGAATATAAGTGATGAAGTGTCAAAAGTAGTATAAGCATGCCACCAAGGTGGAGAAGCAAGTCAAAGTAAGAAACAAGTATTATAGCTTATCCCACTGTTCTGTTAGTTCTTTCAATCTCATAGGAGATTCTAATGGTGAATTTTGGAGTTGTAGCAAGAAGAGACATATGGAGGCTGAAACAACACCTATTGATGTGAATATGAAGAATCAATGCTTTAATTTACAAGGATTTGACCATTTTCAAGCTGTAAATCCCAAAAGCGGAGATATAACTCTTCAAAATATAAATGAGAGTGAATATAAGTGATGTTGTGTCAAAATTAGTATAAGCATGCTACCAAGGTGTAGAAGCAAGTCAATGTAAGAAACAAGTATTATAGCTTATCCCACAGTTCTATTAGTTCTTTGAATCTCATTGGTGATTCTAATGATGAATTTTTGACTTGTGGCAAGAAGACACATATGGAGGCTGACACAACACCTATAGATGTGAAGATGGAGAATCAATGATTTCATTTACAAGGATTTGACCATTTACAAGCTGTAAATCCCAAAAGCGGACATATAACTCTTCAAAATAGAAATGAGAGTGAATATAAGTGATGAAGTGTCAAAAGTAGTATAAGCATGCTACCAAGGTGGAGGAAGTCAAAGTAAAGAAACAAGTATTATAGCTTATCCCACAGTTCTGTTAGTTCTTTCAATTTTAAAAGAGATTCTAATGGTGAATTTTGGAGTTGTAGAAGGAAAACACATATGGAGGCTGAAACAACACCTATTGATGTGAATATGAAGAATCAATGCTTTCATTTACAAGGATTTGACCATTTTCAAGTTGTAAATCCCCAAAAGCGGAGATATAACTCTTCAAAATAGAAATTAGAGGGAATATAAGTGATGATGTGTCAAAAGTAGTATAAGCATGCTACCAAGGTGGAGAAGCAAGTCAATGTTAGAAATAAGTATTCTTATCCCACAGTTCAATTAGTTCTTTGCATCTCATAGGTGATTCTAATGATGATTTTTTGACTTATGGCAAGAAGACACATATGGAGGCTGACACAACACCTATTGATGTGAATATGAAGAATCAATGCTTTCATTTACAAGGATTTGACCATTTACAAGCTGTAAATCCCAAAAGCGGAGATATAACTCTTCAAAATAGAAATGAGAGTGAATATAAGTGATGAAGTGTCAAAAGTAGTATAAGCATGCTACCAAGGTGGAGAAGCAAGTCAAAGTAAGAAACAAGTATTATAGCTTATCCCACAGTTCTGTTAGTTCTTTCAATCTCATAGGAGATTCTAATGGTGAATTTTGGAGTTGTAGCAAGAAGACACATATGGAGGCTGAAACAACACCTATTGATGTGAATATGAAGAATCAATGCTTTCATTTACAAGGATTTGACCATTTACAAGCTGTAAATCCCAAAAGCGGAGATATAACTCTTCAAAATAGAAATGAGAGTGAATATAAGTGATGAAGTGTCAAAAGTAGTATAAGCATGCTACCAAGGTGGAGAAGCAAGTCAAAGTAAGAAACAAGTATTATAGCTTATCCCACAGTTCTGTTAGTTCTTTCAATCTCATAGGAGATTCTAATGGTGAATTTTGGAGTTGTAGCAAGAAGAGACATATGGAGGCTGAAACAACACCTATTGATGTGAATATGAAGAATCAATGCTTTCATTTACAAGGATTTGACCATTTTCAAGCTGTAAATCCCAAAAGCGGAGATATAACTCTTCAAAATATAAATGAGAGTGAATATAAGTGATGTTGTGTCAAAAGTAGTATAAGCATGCTACCAAGGTGTAGAAGCAAGTCAATGTAAGAAACAAGTATTATAGCTTATCCCACAGTTCTATTAGTTCTTTGAATCTCATTGGTGATTCTAATGATGAATTTTTGACTTGTGGCAAGAAGACACATATGGAGGCTGACACAACACCTATAGATGTGAAGATGGAGAATCAATGATTTCATTTACAAGGATTTGACCATTTACAAGCTGTAAATCCCAAAAGCGGACATATAACTCTTCAAAATAGAAATGAGAGTGAATATAAGTGATGAAGTGTTAGAAGTAGTATAAGCATGCTACCAAGGTGGAGAAGCAAGTCAAAGTAAGAAACAAGTATTATAGCTTATCCCACAGTTCTGTTAGTTCTTTCAATTTTAAAAGAGATTCTAATGGTGAATTTTGGAGTTGTAGAAGGAAAACACATATGGAGGCTGAAACAACACCTATTGATGTGAATATGAAGAATCAATGCTTTCATTTACAAGGATTTGACCATTTTCAAGTTGTAAATCCCCAAAAGCGGAGATATAACTCTTCAAAATAGAAATTAGAGGGAATATAAGTGATGATGTGTCAAAAGTAGTATAAGCATGCTACCAAGGTGGAGAAGCAAGTCAATGTTAGAAATGAGTATTCTTATCCCACAGTTCAATTAGTTCTTTGCATCTCATAGGTGATTCTAATGATGAATTTTTGACTTATGGCAAGAAGACACATATGGAGGCTGACACAACACCTATTGATGTGAATATGAAGAATCAATGCTTTCATTTACAAGGATTTGACCATTTACAAGCGGTAAATCCCAAAAGCGGAGATATAACTCTTCAAAATAGAAATGAGAGTGAATATAAGTGATGAAGTGTCAAAAGTAGTATAAGCATGCTACCAAGGTGGAGAAGCAAGTCAAAGTAAGAAACAAGTATTATAGCTTATCCCACAGTTCTATTAGTTCTTTTTCTCTCATAGGAGATTCTAATGGTGAATTTTGGAGTTGTAGCAAGAAGACACATATGGAGGCTGAAACAACACCTATTGATGTGAATATGAAGAATCAATGCTTTCATTTACAAGGATTTGACCATTTACAAGCTGTAAATCCCAAAAGCGGAGATATAACTCTTCAAAATAGAAATGAGAGTGAATATAAGTGATGAAGTGTCAAAAGTAGTATAAGCATGCTACCAAGGTGGAGAAGCAAGTCAAAGTAAGAAATAAATATTATAGCTTATCCCACAGTTCTGTTAGTTCTTTCAATTTCAAAGGAGATTCTAATGGTGAATTTTGGAGTTGTAGCAAGAAGACACATATGGAGGCTGAAACAACACCTATTGATGTGAATATGAAGAATCAATGCTTTCATTTACAATGATTTAACCATTTTCAAGCTGTAAATCCCAAAAGCGGAGATATAACTCTTCAAAATAGAAATGATAGTGAATATAAGTGTAAAAAGTAGTTTAAGCATGCTACCCAGGTTGAGAAGCAAGTCAATGTAAGAAACAAGTATTATAGCTTATCCCACAGTTCTGTTAGTTCTTTGAATCTCATAGGTGATTCTAATGACGAATTTTTGAGTTATGGCAAGAAGACACATATGGAGGCTGACACAACACCTATAGATATGAATATGAAGAATCAATGCTTTCATTTACAAGGATTTGACCATTTTCAAGCTGTAAATCCCAAAAGCGGAGATATAACTCTTCAAAATAGAAATGAGAGTGAATATAAGTGATGAAGTGTCAAAAGTAGTATAAGCATGCTACCAAGGTGGAGAAGCAAGTCAAAGTAAGAAACAAGTATTATAGCTTATCCCACAGTTCTGTTAGTTCTTTCAATCTCATAGCAGATTCTAATGGTGAATTTTGGAGTTGTAGCAAGAAGACACATATGGAGGCTGAAACAACACCTATTGATGTGAATATGAAGAATCAATGCTTTCATTTACAAGGATTTGACCATTTACAAGCTGTAAATCCCAAAAGCGGAGATATAACTCTTCAAAATAGAAATGAGAGTGAATATAAGTGATGAAGTGTCAAAAGTAGTATAAGCATGCTACCAAGGTGGAGAAGCAAGTCAAAGTAAGAAACAAGTATTATAGCTTATCCCACAGTTCTGTTAGTTCTTTCAATCTCATAGGAGATTCTAATGGTGAATTTTGGAGTTGTAGCAAGAAGAGACATATGGAGGCTGAAACAACACCTATTGATGTGAATATGAAGAATCAATGCTTTCATTTACAAAGATTTGACCATTTTCAAGCTATAAATCCCAAAAGCGGAGATATAACTCTTCAAAATAGAAATGATAGTGAATAAAAGTGATTACGTGTAAAAAGTAGTTTAAGCATGCTACCAAGGTGGAGAAGCAAGTCAATGTAAGAAACAAGTATTATAGCTTATCCCACAGTTCTGTTAGTTCTTTGACTCTAATAGGTGATTCTAATGACGAATTTTTGACTTGTGGCAAGAAGACACATATGGAGGCTGACACAACACCTATAGATGTGAATATGAAGAATCAATGCTTTCATTTACAAGGATTTGACCATTTACAAGCTGTAAATCCCAAAAGCGGAGATATAACTCTTCAAAATAAAAATGAGAGTGAATATAAGTGATGAAGTGTCAAAAGTAGTATAAGGTTTCTACCAAGGTGGAGAAGCAAGTCAAAGTAAGAAACAAGTATTATAGCTTATCCCACTGTTCTGTTAGTTCTTTCAATTTCAGAGGAGATTCTAATGGTGAATTTTGGAGTTGTAACAAGAAGACACATATGGAGGCTGAAACAACACCTATTGATGTGAATATGAAGAATCAATGCTTTCATTTACAAGGATTTGACCATTTTCAAGCTGTAAATCCCAAAAGCGGAGATATAACTCTTCAAAATATAAATGAGAGTGAATATAAGTGATGTTGTGTCAAAAGTAGTATAAGCATGCTACCAAGGTGTAGAAGCAAGTCAATGTAAGAAACAAGTATTATAGCTTATCCCACAGTTCTATTAGTTCTTTGAATCTCATTGGTGATTCTAATGATGAATTTTTGACTTGTGGCAAGAAGACACATATGGAGGCTGATACAACACCTATAGATGTGAAGATGGAGAATCAATGATTTCATTTACAAGGATTTGACCATTTACAAGCTGTAAATCCCAAAAGCGGACATATAACTCTTCAAAATAGAAATGAGAGTGAATATAAGTGATGAAGTGTCAAAAGTAGTATAAGCATGCTACCAAGGTGGAGAAGCAAGTCAAAGTAAGAAACAAGTATTATAGCTTATCCCACAGTTCTGTTAGTTCTTTCAATTTTAAAAGAGATTCTAATGGTGAATTTTGGAGTTGTAGAAGGAAAACACATATGGAGGCTGAAACAACACCTATTGATGTGAATATGAAGAATCAATGCTTTCATTTACAAGGATTTGACCATTTTCAAGTTGTAAATCCCCAAAAGCGGAGATATAACTCTTCAAAATAGAAATTAGAGGGAATATAAGTGATGATGTGTCAAAAGTAGTATAAGCATGCTACCAAGGTGGAGAAGCAAGTCAAAGTAAGAAATAAATATTATAGCTTATCCCACAGTTCTGTTAGTTCTTTCAATTTCAAAGGAGATTCTAATGGTGAATTTTGGAGTTGTAGCAAGAAGACACATATGGAGGCTGAAACAACACCTATTGATGTGAATATGAAGAATCAATGCTTTCATTTACAAGGATTTAACCATTTTCAAGCTGTAAATCCCAAAAGCGGAGATATAACTCTTCAAAATAGAAATGATAGTGAATATAAGTGTAAAAAGTAGTTTAAGCATGCTACCAAGGTGGAGAAGCCAGTCAATGTAAGAAACAAGTATTATAGCTTATCCCACAGTTCTGTTAGTTCTTTGAATCTCATAGGAGATTCTAGTAGTGATTTTTGGAGTTGTAGCAAGAAGACACATATGGAGGCTGACACAACACCTATAGATATGAATATGAAGAATCAATGCTTTCATTTACAAGGATTTGACCATTTTCAAGCTGTAAATCCCAAAAGCGGAGATATAACTCTTCAAAATAGAAATGAGAGTGAATATAAGTGATGAAGTGTCAAAAGTAGTATAAGCATGCTACCAAGGTGGAGAAGCAAGTCAAAGTAAGAAACAAGTATTATAGCTTATCCCACAGTTCTGTTAGTTCTTTCAATCTCATAGGAGATTCTAATGGTGAATTTTGGAGTTGTAGCAAGAAAACACATATGGAGGCTGAAACAACACCTATTGATGTGAATATGAAGAATCAATGCTTTCATTTACAAGGATTTGACCATTTACAAGCTGTAAATCCCAAAAGCGGAGATATAACTCTTCAAAATAGAAATGAGAGTGAATATAAGTGATGAAGTGTCAAAAGTAGTATAAGCATGCTACCAAGGTGGAGAAGCAAGTCAAAGTAAGAAATAAATATTATAGCTTATCCCACAGTTCTGTTAGTTCTTTCAATTTCAAAGGAGATTCTAATGGTGAATTTTGGAGTTGTAGCAAGAAGACACATATGGAGGCTGAAACAACACCTATTGATGTGAATATGAAGAATCAATGCTTTCATTTACAATGATTTAACCATTTTCAAGCTGTAAATCCCAAAAGCGGAGATATAACTCTTCAAAATAGAAATGATAGTGAATATAAGTGTAAAAAGTAGTTTAAGCATGCTACCCAGGTTGAGAAGCAAGTCAATGTAAGAAACAAGTATTATAGCTTATCCCACAGTTCTGTTAGTTCTTTGAATCTCATAGGTGATTCTAATGACGAATTTTTGAGTTATGGCAAGAAGACACATATGGAGGCTGACACAACACCTATAGATGTGAATATGAAGAATCAATGCTTTCATTTACAAGGATTTGACCATTTTCAAGCTGTAAATCCCAAAAGCGGAGATATAACTCTTCAAAATAGAAATGAGAGTGAATATAAGTGATGAAGTGTCAAAAGTAGTATAAGCATGCTACCAAGGTGGAGAAGCAAGTCAAAGTAAGAAACAAGCATTATACTCCCATCCCAGTTCTGTTAGTTCTTTGAATCTCATAGGAGATTCTAATGGTGAATTTTTGACTTGTGGCAAGAAGACACATATGGAGGCTGAAACAACACCTATTGATGTGAATATGAAGAATCAATGCTTTCATTTACAAGGATTTGACCATTTACAAGCTGTAAATCCCAAAAGCGGAGATATAACTCTTCAAAATAGAAATGAGAGTGAATATAAGTGATGAAGTGTCAAAAGTAGTATAAGCATGCTACCAAGGTGGAGAAGCAAGTCAAAGTAAGAAATAAATATTATAGCTTATCCCATAGTTCTGTTAGTTCTTTCAATCTCATAGGAGTTTCTAATGGTGAATTTAGGAGTTGTAGCAAGAAGACACATATGGAGGCTGAAACAACACCTATTGATGTGAATATGAAGAATCAATGCTTTCATTTACAATGATTTAACCATTTTCAAGCTGTAAATCCCAAAAGTGGAGATATAACTCTTCAAAATAGAAATGATAGTGAATATAAGTGATGTGAAAAAAGTAGTTTAAGCATGCTACCAAGGTGGAGAAGCAAATGATAGTAAGAAACAAGTATTATAGCTTATCCCACAGTTCTGTTAGTTCTTTGAATCTCATAGGTGATTCTAATGACGAATTTTTGAGTTATGGCAAGAAGACACATATGGAGGCTGACACAACACCTATAGATATGATTATGAAGAATCAATGCTTTCATTTACAAGGATTTGACCATTTTCAAGCTGTAAATCCCAAAAGCGGAGATATAACTCTTCAAAATAGAAATGAGAGTGAATATAAGTGATGAAGTGTCAAAAGTAGTATAAGCATGCTACCAAGGTGGAGAAGCAAGTCAAAGTAAGAAACAAGTATTATAGCTTATCCCACAGTTCTGTTAGTTCTTTCAATCTCATAGGAGATTCTAATGGTGAATTTTGGAGTTGTAGCAAGAAGACACATATGGAGGCTGAAACAACACCTATTGATGTGAATATGAAGAATCAATGCTTTCATTTACAAGGATTTGACCATTTACAAGCTGTAAATCCCAAAAGCGGAGATATAACTCTTCAAAATAGAAATGAGAGTGAATATAAGTGATGAAGTGTCAAAAGTAGTATAAGCATGCTACCAAGGTGGAGAAGCAAGTCAAAGTAAGAAACAAGTATTATAGCTTATCCCACAGTTCTGTTAGTTCTTTCAATCTCACAGGAGATTCTAATGGTGAATTTTGGAGTTGTAGCAAGAAGACACATATGGAGGCTGAAACAACACCTATTGATGTGAATATGAAGAATCAATGCTTTCATTTACAAAGATTTGACCATTTTCAAGCTATAAATCCCAAAAACAGAGTTATGACTCTTTAAGATAGAAATGAGAGTGAATAGAAGTGTAAAAAGTAGTTTAAGCATGCTACCAAGGTGGAGAAGCAAGTTAATGTAAGAAACAAGTATTATAGCTTATCCCACAGTTCTGTTAGTTCTTTGAATCTAATAGGTGATTCTAATGACGAATTTTGACTTGTTATGGCAAGAAGACACATATGGAGGCTGACACAACACCTATAGATGTGAATATGAAGAATCAATGCCTTCATTTACAAGGATTTAACCATTTTCAAGCTGTAAATCCCAAAAGCGGAGATATAACTCTTCAAAATAGAAATGATAGTGAATATAAGTGATGAAGTGTAAAAAGTAGTTTAAGCATGCTACCAAGGTGGAGAAGCAAGTCAAAGTAAGAAACAAGTATTATAGCTTATCCCACAGTTCAATTAGTTCTTTGCATCTCATAGGTGATTCTAATGATGAATTTTTGACTTATGGCAAGAAGACACATATGGAGGCTGACACAACACCTATTGATGTGAATATGAAGAATCAATGCTTTCATTTACAAGGATTTGACCATTTACAAGCTGTAAATCCCAAAACCGGAGATATAACTCTTCAAAATAGAAATGAGAGTAAATATAAGTGATGAAGTGTCAAAAGTAGTATAAGCATGCTACCAAGGTGGAGAAGCAAGTCAAAGTAAGAAACAAGTATTATAGCTTATCCCACAGTTCTGTTAGTTCTTTCAATCTCATAGGAGATTCTAATGGTGAATTTTGGAGTTGTAGCAAGAAGACACATATGGAGGCTGAAACAACACCTATTGATGTGAATATGAAGAATCAATGCTTTCATTTACAAAGATTTGACCATTTTCAAGCTATAAATCCCAAAAGCGGAGATATAACTCTTCAAAATAGAAATGATAGTGAATAAAAGTGATGAAGTGTCAAAAGTAGTATAAGCATGCTACCAAGGTGGAGAAGCAAGTCAAAGTAAGAAACAAGCATTATAGCTTATCCCACAGTTCTGTTAGTTCTAAGAATCTCATAGGAGTTTCTAATGATGAATTTTTGACTTATGGCAAGAAGACACATATGGAGGCTGACACAACACCTATAGATGTGAATATGAAGAATCAATGCTTTCATTTACAAGGATTTGACCATTTACAAGCTGTAAATCCCAAAAGCGGAGATATAACTCTTCAAAATAAAAATGAGAGTGAATATAAGTGATGAAGTGTCAAAAGTAGTATAAGCATGCTACCAAGGTGGAGAAGCAAGTCAAAGTAAGAAACAAGTATTATAGCTTATCCCACAGTTCTGTTAGTTCTTTCAATTTCAGAGGAGATTCTAATGGTGAATTTTGGAGTTGTAGCAAGAAGACACATATAGAGGCTGAAACAACGCCTATTGATGTGAATATGAAGAATCAATGCTTTCATTTACAAGGATTTGACCATTTACAAGCTGTAAATCCCAAAAGCGGAGATATAACTCTTCAAAATAGAAATGGGAGTGAATATAAGTGATGAAGTGTCAAAAGTAGTATAAGCATGCTACCAAGGTGGAGAAGCAAGTCAAAGTAAGAAACAAGTATTATAGCTTATCCCACAGTTCTATTAGTTCTTAGAATCTCATAGGAGTTTCTAATAGTAAATTTTTGACTTGTAGGCAAGAAGACACATATGGAGGCTGAAAACACACCTATTGATGTGAATATGGAGAATCAATGCTTTCATTTACAAGGCTTTGACCATTTACAAGCTGTAAATCCCAAAAGCGAGATATAACTCTTCAAGATAGAAATGAGAGTGAATATAAGTGTAGAAGTGTAAAAAGTGGTATAAGCTTGCTACCAAGGTGGAGAAGCAAGTCAAGGTTAGAAACAAGTATTATAGCTTATCCCACAGTTCTGTTAGTTCTTTCAATTTAAAAGAGATTCTAATGGTGAATTTTGGAGTTGTAGCAAGGAAAACACATATGGAGGCTGAAACAACACCTATTGATGTGAATATGAAGAATCAATGCTTTCATTAACAAGGATTTGACCCGTTTCAAGGTGTAAATCCCCAAAAGCGGAGATATAGCGCGTGAAAAGAGAAGTGAGAGGGAATGTAAGTGTGGACGTGTCAAAAGTAGTATAAGCATGCTACAAAGGTGGAGAAGCAAGTCAATGTTAGAAATAAGTATTCTTATCCCACAGTTCAATTAGTTCTTTGCATCTCATAGGTGATTCTAATGATGAATTTTTGACTTATGGAAAGAAGACACATATGGAGGCTGACACAACACCTATTGATGTGAATATGAAGAATCAATGCTTTCGTTTACAAGGATTTGACCATTTACAAGCTGTAAATCCCAAAAGCGGAGATATAACTCTTCAAAATAGAAATGAGAGTGAATATAAGTGATGAAGTGTCAAAAGTAGTATAAGCATGCTACCAAGGTGGAGAAGCAAGTCAAAGTAAGAAATAAGTATTATAGCTTATCCCATAGTTCTGTTAGTTCTTTCAATCTCATAGGAGATTCTAATGGTGAATTTTGGAGTTGTAGCAAGAAGTGACATATGGAGGCTGAAACAACACCTATTGATGTGAATATGAAGAATCAATGCTTTCATTTACAAAGATTTGACCATTTTCAAGCTATAAATCCCAAAAGCGGAGATATAACTCTTCAAAATAGAAATGATAGTGAATAAAAGTGATTACGTGTAAAAAGTAGTTTAAGCATGCTACCAAGGTGGAGAAGCAAGTCAATGTAAGAAACAAGTATTATAGCTTATCCCACAGTTCTGTTAGTTCTTTGACTCTAATAGGTGATTCTAATGATGAATTTTTGACTTGTGGCAAGAAGACACATATGGAGGCTGACACAACACCTATAGATGTGAATATGAAGAATCAATGCTTTCATTTACAAGGATTTGACCATTTACAAGCTGTAAATCCCAAAAGCGGAGATATAACTCTTCAAAATAAAAATGAGAGTGAATATAAGTGATGAAGTGTCAAAAGTAGTATAAGCATTCTACCAAGGTGGAGAAGCAAGTCAAAGTAAGAAACAAGTATTATAGCTTATCCCACTGTTCTGTTAGTTCTTTCAATTTCAGAGGAGATTCTAATGGTGAATTTTGGAGTTGTAGCAAGAAGACACATATGGAGGCTGAAACAACACCTATTGATGTGAATATGAAGAATCAATGCTTTCATTTACAAGGATTTGACCATTTTCAAGCTGTAAATCCCAAAAGCGGAGATATAACTCTTCAAAATATAAATGAGAGTGAATATAAGTGATGTTGTGTCAAAAGTAGTATAAGCATGCTACCAAGGTGTAGAAGCAAGTCAATGTAAGAAACAAGTATTATAGCTTATCCCACAGTTCTATTAGTTCTTTGAATCTCATTGGTGATTCTAATGATGAATTTTTGACTTGTGGCAAGAAGACACATATGGAGGCTGACACAACACCTATAGATGTGAAGATGGAGAATCAATGCTTTCATTTACAAGGATTTGACCATTTACAAGCTGTAAATCCCAAAAGCGGAGATATAACTCTTCAAAATAGAAATGAGAGTGAATATAAGTGATGAAGTGTCAAAAGTAGTATAAGCATGCTACCAAGGTGGAGAAGCAAGTCAAAGTAAGAAACAAGTATTATAGCTTATCCCACAGTTCTGTTAGTTCTTTCAATTTTAAAAGAGATTCTAATGGTGAATTTTGGAGTTGTAGAAGGAAAACACATATGGAGGCTGAAACAACACCTATTGATGTGAATATGAAGAATCAATGCTTTCATTTACAAGGATTTGACCATTTTCAAGTTGTAAATCCCCAAAAGCGGAGATATAACTCTTCAAAATAGAAATTAGAGGGAATATAAGTGATGATGTGTCAAAAGTAGTATAAGCATGCTACCAAGGTGGAGAAGCAAGTCAATGTTAGAAATAAGTATTCTTATCCCACAGTTCTGTTAGTTCTTTGACTCTAATAGGTGATTCTAATGACGAATTTTTGACTTGTGGCAAGAAGACACATATGGAGGCTGACACAACACCTATAGATGTGAATATGAAGAATCAATACTTTCATTTACAAGGATTTGACCATTTACAAGCTGTAAATCCCAAAAGCGGAGATATAACTCTTCAAAATAAAAAATGAGAGTGAATATAAGTGATGAAGTGTCAAAAGTAGTATAAGCATTCTACCAAGGTGGAGAAGCAAGTCAAAGTAAGAAACAAGTATTATAGCTTATCCCACTGTTCTGTTAGTTCTTTCAATTTCAGAGGAGATTCTAATGGTGAATTTTGGAGTTGTAGCAAGAAGACACATATGGAGGCTGAAACAACACCTATTGATGTGAATATGAAGAATCAATGCTTTCATTTACAAGGATTTGACCATTTTCAAGCTGTAAATCACAAAAGCGGAGATATAACTCTTCAAAATATAAATGAGAGTGAATATAAGTGATGTTGTGTCAAAAGTAGTATAAGCATGCTACCAAGGTGTAGAAGCAAGTCAATGTAAGAAACAAGTATTATAGCTTATCCCACAGTTCTATTAGTTCTTTCAATTTCAAAGGAGATTCTAATGGTGAATTTTGGAGTTGTAGCAAGAAGACACATATGGAGGCTGAAACAACACCTATTGATGTGAATATGAAGAATCAATGCTTTCATTTACAAGGATTTGACCATTTTCAAGCTGTAAATCCCAAAAGCGGAGATATAACTCTTCAAAATAGAAATGAGAGTGAATATAAGTGATGAAGTGTCAAAAGTAGTATAAGCATGCTACCAAGGTGGAGAAGCAAGTCAAAGTAAGAAATAAATATTATAGCTTATCCCACAGTTCTGTTAGTTCTTTCATTATCAAAGGAGATTCTAATGGTGAATTTTGGAGTTGTAGCAAGAAGACACATATGGAGGCTGAAACAACACCTATTGATGTGAATATGACGAATAAATGCTTTCATTTACAATGATTTAACCATTTTCAAGCTGTAAATCCCAAAAGCGGAGATATAACTCTTCAAAATAGAAATGATAGTGAATATAAGTGTAAAAAGTAGTTTAAGCATGCTACCATGGTGTAGAAGCAAGTCAAAGTAAGAAACAAGTATTATAGCTTATCCCACAGTTCTGTTAGTTCTTTGAATCTCATAGGTGATTCTAATGACGAATTTTTGAGTTATGGCAAGAAGACACATATGGAGGCTGACACAACACCTATAGATGTGAATATGAATAATCAATGCTTTCATTTACAAGGATTTGACCATTTACAAGCTGTAAATCCCAAAAGCGGAGATATAACTCTTCAAAATAGAAATGAGAGTGAATATAAGTGATGAAGTGTCAAAAGTAGTATAAGCATGCTACCAAGGTGGAGAAGCAAGTCAAAGTAAGAAACAAATATTATAGCTTATCCCACAGTTCTGTTAGTTCTTTCAATTTCAAAGGAGATTCTAATGGTGAATTTTGGAGTTGTACCAAGAAGACACATATGGAGGCTGAAACAACACCTATTGATGTGAATATGAAGAATCAATGCTTTCATTTACAAGGATTTGACCATTTTCAAGTTGTAAATCCCAAAAGCAGAGATATAACTCTTCAAAATAGAAATGATAGTGAATATAAGTGATTACGTGTAAAAAGTAGTTCAGGCATGCTACCAAGGTGGAGAAGCAAGTCAAAGTAAGAAACAAGTATTATAGCTTATCCCACAGTTCTGTTAGTTCTTTCTATTTCAAAGGAGATTCTAATGGTGAATTTTGGAGTTGTAGCAAGAAGACACATATGGAGGCTGAAACAACACCTATTGATGTGAATATGAAGAATCAATGCTTTCATTTACAAGGATTTGACCATTTTCAAGCTGTAAATCCCAAAAGCGGAGATATAACTCTTCAAAATAGAAATGATAGTGAATATAAGTGATTACGTGTAAAAAGTAGTTCAAGCATGCTACCAAGGTGGAGAAGCAAGTCAAAGTAAGAAACAAGTATTATAGCTTTTCCCACAGTTCTGTTAGTTCTTTCAATTTCAAAGGAGATTCTAATGGTGAATTTTGGAGTTGTAGAAGGAAAACACATATGGAGGCTGAAACAACACCTATTGATGTGAATATGAAGAATCAATGCTTTCATTTACAAGGATTTGACCATTTTCAAGCTGTAAATCCCAAAAGCGGAGTTATGACTCTTCAAAATAGAAATGAGAGTGAATATAAGTGATGATGTGTCAAAAGTAGTATAAGCATGCTACCAAGGTGGAGAAGCAAGTCAATGTTAGAAATAAGTATTCTTATCCCACAGTTCAATTAGTTCTTTGCATCTCATAGGTGATTCTAATGATGAATTTTTGACTTATGGCAAGAAGACACATATGGAGGCTGAAACAACACCTATTGATGTGAATATGAAGAATCAATGCTTTCATTTACAAGGATTTGACCATTTTCAAGCTGTAAATCCCAAAAGCGGAGATATAACTCTTCAAAATAGAAATGATAGTGAATATAAGTGATGACGTGTCAAAAGTAGTATAAGCATGCTACCAAGGTGGAGAAGCAAGTCAATGTTAGAAATAAGTATTCTTATCCCACAGTTCAATTAGTTCTTTGCATCTCATAGGTGATTCTAATGATGAATTTTTGACTTATGGCAAGAAGACACATATGGAGGCTGACACAACACCTATTGATGTGAATATGAAGAATCAATGCTTTCATTTACAAGGATTTGACCATTTACAAGCTGTAAATCCCAAAAGCGGAGATATAACTCTTCAAAATAGAAATGAGAGTGAATATAAGTGATGAAGTGTCAAAAGTAGTATAAGCATGCTACCAAGGTGGAGAAGCAAATCAAAGTAAGAAACAAGTATTATAGCTTATCCCATAGTTCTGTTAGTTCTTTCAATCTCATAGGAGATTCTAATGGTGAATTTTGGAGTTGTAGCAAGAAGACACATATGGAGGCTGAAACAACACCTATTGATGTGAATATGAAGAATCAATGCTTTCATTTACAAGGATTTGACCATTTTCAAGCTATAAATCCCAAAAGCAGAGATATAACTCTTCAAAATAGAAATGATAGTGAATAAAAGTGATAACGTGTAAAAAGTAGTTTACGCATGCTACCAAGGTGGAGAAGCAAGTCAATGTAAGAAACAAGTATTATAGCTTATCCCACAGTTCTGTTAGTTCTTTGACTCTAATAGGTGATTCTAATGACGAATTTTTGACTTGTGGCAAGAAGACACATATGGAGGCTGACACAACACCTATAGATGTGAATATGAAGAATCAATGCTTTCATTTACAAGGATTTGACCATTTACAAGCTGTAAATCCCAAAAGCGGAGATATAACTCTTCAAAATAGAAATGAGAGTGAATATAAGTGATGAAGTGTCAAAAGTAGTATAAGCATGCTACCAAGGTGGAGAAGCAAGTCAAAGTAAGAAACAAATATTATAGCTTATCCCACAGTTCTGTTAGTTCTTTCAATTTCAAAGGAGATTCTAATGGTGAATTTTGGAGTTGTACCAAGAAGACACATATGGAGGCTGAAACAACACCTATTGATGTGAATATGAAGAATCAATGCTTTCATTTACAATGATTTAACCATTTTCAAGCTGTAAATCCCAAAAGCGGAGATATAACTCTTCAAAATAGAAAAGATAGTGAATATAAGTGTAAAAAGTAGTTTAAGCATGCTACCCAGGTTGAGAAGCAAGTCAATGTAAGAAACAAGTATTATAGCTTATCCCACAGTTCTGTTAGTTCTTTGAATCTCATAGGTGATTCTAATGACGAATTTTTGAGTTATGGCAAGAAGACACATATGGAGGCTGACACAACACCTATAGATGTGAATATGAATAATCAATGCTTTCATTTACAAGGATTTGACCATTTACAAGCTGTAAATCCCAAAAGCGGAGATATAACTCTTCAAAATAGAAATGAGAGTGAATATAAGTGATGTAGTGTCAAAAGTAGTATAAGCATGCTACCAAGGTGGAGAAGCAAGTCAAAGTAAGAAACAAATATTATAGCTTATCCCACAGTTCTGTTAGTTCTTTCAATTTCAAAGGAGATTCTAATGGTGAATTTTGGAGTTGTACCAAGAAGACACGTATGGAGGCTGAAACAACACCTATTGATGTGAATATGAAGAATCAATGCTTTCATTTACAAGGATTTGACCATTTTCAAGTTGTAAATCCCAAAAGCGGAGATATAACTCTTCAAAATAGAAATGATAGTGAATATAAGTGATTACGTGTAAAAAGTAGTTCAGGCATGCTACCAAGGTGGAGAAGCAAGTCAAAGTAAGAAACAAGTATTATAGCTTATCCCACAGTTCTGTTAGTTCTTTCTATTTCAAAGGAGATTCTAATGGTGAATTTTGGAGTTGTAGCAAGAAGACACATATGGAGGCTGAAACAACACCTATTGATGTGAATATGAAGAATCAATGCTTTCATTTACAAGGATTTGACCATTTTCAAGTTGTAAATCCCAAAAGCGGAGATATAACTCTTCAAAATAGAAATGATAGTGAATATAAGTGATTACGTGTAAAAAGTAGTTCAAGCATGCTACCAAGGTGGAGAAGCAAGTCAAAGTAAGAAACAAGTATTATAGCTTTTCCCACAGTTCTGTTAGTTCTTTCAATTTCAAAGGAGATTCTAATGGTGAATTTTGGAGTTGTAGAAGGAAAACACATATGGAGGCTGAAACAACACCTATTGATGTGAATATGAAGAATCAATGCTTTCATTTACAAGGATTTGACCATTTTCAAGCTGTAAATCCCAAAAGCGGAGATATAACTCTTCAAAATAGAAATGATAGTGAATATAAGTGATGACGTGTCAAAAGTAGTATAAGCATGCTACCAAGGTGGAGAAGCAAGTCAATGTTAGAAATAAGTATTCTTATCCCACAGTTCAATTAGTTCTTTGCATCTCATAGGTGATTCTAATGATGAATTTTTGACTTATGGCAAGAAGACACATATGGAGGCTGACACAACACCTATTGATGTGAATATGAAGAATCAATGCTTTCATTTACAAGGATTTGACCATTTACAAGCTGTAAATCCCAAAAGCGGAGATATAACTCTTCAAAATAGAAATGAGAGTGAATATAAGTGATGAAGTGTCAAAAGTAGTATAAGCATGCTACCAAGGTGGAGAAGCAAATCAAAGTAAGAAACAAGTATTATAGCTTATCCCACAGTTCTGTTAGTTCTTTCAATCTCATAGGAGATTCTAATGGTGAATTTTGGAGTTGTAGCAAGAAGACACATATGGAGGCTGAAACAACACCTATTGATGTGAATATGAAGAATCAATGCTTTCATTTACAAGGATTTGACCATTTTCAAGCTATAAATCCCAAAAGCAGAGATATAACTCTTCAAAATAGAAATGATAGTGAATAAAAGTGATTACGTGTAAAAAGTAGTTTACGCATGCTACCAAGGTGGAGAAGCAAGTCAATGTAAGAAACAAGTATTATAGCTTATCCCACAGTTCTGTTAGTTCTTTGACTCTAATAGGTGATTCTAGTGACGAATTTTTGACTTGTGGCAAGAAGACACATATGGAGGCTGACACAACACCTATAGATGTGAATATGAAGAATCAATGCTTTCATTTACAAGGATTTGACCATTTATAAGCTGTAAATCCCAAAAGCGGAGATATAACTCTTCAAAATAGAAATGAGAGTGAATATAAGTGATGAAGTGTCAAAAGTAGTATAAGCATGCTACCAAGGTGGAGAAGCAAGTCAAAGTAAGAAACAAATATTATAGCTTATCCCACAGTTCTGTTAGTTCTTACAATTTCAAAGGAGATTCTAATGGTGAATTTTGGAGTTGTACCAAGAAGACCTATATGGAGGCTGAAACAACACCTATTGATGTGAATATGAAGAATCAATGCTTTCATTTACAATGATTTAACCATTTTCAAGCTGTAAATCCCAAAAGCGGAGATATAACTCTTCAAAATAGAAAAGATAGTGAATATAAGTGTAAAAAGTAGTTGAAGAATGCTACAAAGGTGGAGAAGCAAGTCAAAGTAAGAAACAAGTATTATAGCTTATCCCACAGTTCTGTTAGTTCTTTGAATCTCATAGGTGATTCTAATGACGAATTTTTGAGTTATGGGAAGAAGACACATATGGAGGCTGACACAACACCTATAGATGTGAATATGAATAATCAATGCTTTCATTTACAAGGATTTGACCATTTACAAGCTGTAAATCCCAAAAGCGGAGATATAACTCTTCAAAATAGAAATGAGAGTGAATATAAGTGATGAAGTGTCAAAAGTAGTATAAGCATGCTACCAAGGTGGAGAAGCAAGTCAAAGTAAGAAACAAATATTATAGCTTATCCCACAGTTCTGTTAGTTCTTTCAATTTCAAAGGAGATTCTAATGGTGAATTTTGGAGTTGTACCAAGAAGACACATATGGAGGCTGAAACAACACCTATTGATGTGAATATGAAGAATCAATGCTTTCATTTACAAGGATTTGACCATTTTCAAGTTGTAAATCCCAAAAGCGGAGATATAACTCTTCAAAATAGAAATGATAGTGAATATAAGTGATTACGTGTAAAAAGTAGTTCAGGCATGCTACCAAGGTGGAGAAGCAAGTCAAAGAAACAAGTATTATAGCTTATCCCACAGTTCTGTTAGTTCTTTCTATTTCAAAGGAGATTCTAATGGTGAATTTTGGAGTTGTAGCAAGAAGACACATATGGAGACTGAAACAACACCTATTGATGTGAATATGAAGAATCAATGCTTTCATTTACAAGGATTTGACCATTTTCAAGTTGTAAATCCCAAAAGCGGAGATATAACTCTTCAAAATAGAAATGATAGTGAATATAAGTGATTACGTGTAAAAAGTAGTTCAAGCATGCTACCAAGGTGGAGAAGCAAGTCAAAGTAAGAAACAAGTATTATAGCTTTTCCCACAGTTCTGTTAGTTCGTTCAATTTCAAAGGAGATTCTAATGGTGAATTTTGGAGTTGTAGAAGGAAAACACATATGGAGGCTGAAACAACACCTATTGATGTGAATATGAAGAATCAATGCTTTCATTTACAAGGATTTGACCATTTTCAAGCTGTAAATCCCAAAAGCGGAGATATAACTCTTCAAAATAGAAATGATAGTGAATATAAGTGATGACGTGTCAAAAGTAGTATAAGCATGCTACCAAGGTGGAGAAGCAAGTCAATGTTAGAAATAAGTATTCTTATCCCACAGTTCAATTAGTTCTTTGCATCTCATAGGTGATTCTAATGATGAATTTTTGACTTATGGCAAGAAGACACATATGGAGGCTGACACAACACCTATTGATGTGAATATGAAGAATCAATGCTTTCATTTACAAGGATTTGACCATTTACAAGCTGTAAATCCCAAAAGCGGAGATATAACTCTTCAAAATAGAAATGAGAGTGAATATAAGTGATGAAGTGTCAAAAGTAGTATAAGCATGCTACCAAGGTGGAGAAGCAAATCAAAGTAAGAAACAAGTATTATAGCTTATCCCACAGTTCTGTTAGTTCTTTCAATCTCATAGGAGATTCTAATGGTGAATTTTGGAGTTGTAGCAAGAAGACACATATGGAGGTTGAAACAACACCTATTGATGTGAATATGAAGAATCAATGCTTTCATTTACAAGGATTTGACCATTTTCAAGCTATAAATCCCAAAAGCAGAGATATAACTCTTCAAAATAGAAATGATAGTGAATAAAAGTGATTACGTGTAAAAAGTAGTTTACGCATGCTACCAAGGTGGAGAAGCAAGTCAATGTAAGAAACAAGTATTATAGCTTATCCCACAGTTCTGTTAGTTCTTTGACTCTAATAGGTGATTCTAATGACGAATTTTTGACTTGTGGCAAGAAGACACATATGGAGGCTGACACAACACCTATAGATGTGAATATGAAGAATCAATGCTTTCATTTACAAGGATTTGACCATTTACAAGCTGTAAATCCCAAAAGCGGAGATATAACTCTTCAAAATAGAAATGAGAGTGAATATAAGTGATGAAGTGTCAAAAGTAGTATAAGCATGCTACCAAGGTGGAGAAGCAAGTCAAAGTAAGAAACAAATATTATAGCTTATCCCACAGTTCTGTTAGTTCTTTCAATTTCAAAGGAGATTCTAATGGTGAATTTTGGAGTTGTACCAAGAAGACACATATGGAGGCTGAAACAACACCTATTGATGTGAATATGAAGAATCAATGCTTTCATTTACAAGGATTTGACCATTTTCAAGTTGTAAATCCCAAAAGCGGAGATATAACTCTTCAAAATAGAAATGATAGTGAATATAAGTGATTACGTGTAAAAAGTAGTTCAGGCATGCTACCAAGGTGGAGAAGCAAGTCAAATTAAGAAACAAGTATTATAGCTTATCCCACAGTTCTGTTAGTTCTTTCAATTTCAAAGGAGATTCTAATGGTGAATTTTGGAGTTGTACCAAGAAGACACATATGGAGGCTGAAACAACACCTATTGATGTGAATATGAAGAATCAATGCTTTCATTTACAAGGATTTGACCATTTTCAAGTTGTAAATCCCAAAAGCGGAGATATAACTCTTCAAAATAGAAATGATAGTGAATATAAGTGATTACGTGTAAAAAGTAGTTCAAGCATGCTACCAAGGTGGAGAAGCAAGTCAAAGTAAGAAACAAGTATTATAGCTTATCCCACAGTTCTGTTAGTTCTTTCAATTTCAAAGGAGATTCTAATGGTGAATTTTGGAGTTGTAGAAGGAAAACACATATGGAGGCTGAAACAACACCTATTGATGTGAATATGAAGAATCAATGCTTTCATTTACAAGGATTTGACCATTTTCAAGCTGTAAATCCCAAAAGCGGAGATATAACTCTTCAAAATATAAATGATAGTGAATATAAGTGATGACGTGTCAAAAGTAGTATAAGCATGCTACCAAGGTGGAGAAGCAAGTCAATGTTAGAAATAAGTATTCTTATCCCACAGTTCAATTAGTTCTTTGCATCTCATAGGTGATTCTAATGATGAATTTTTGACTTATGGCAAGAAGACACATATGGAGGCTGACACAACACCTATTGATGTGAATATGAAGAATCAATGCTTTCATTTACAAGGATTTGACCATTTACAAGCTGTAAATCCCAAAAGCGGAGATATAACTCTTCAAAATAGAAATGAGAGTGAATATAAGTGATGAAGTGTCAAAAGTAGTATAAGCATGCTACCAAGGTGGAGAAGCAAGTCAAAGTAAGAAACAAGTATTATAGCTTATCCCACAGTTCTGTTAGTTCTTTCAATCTCATAGGAGATTCTAATGGTGAATTTTGGAGTTGTAGCAAGAAGAGACATATGGAGGCTGAAACAACACCTATTGATGTGAATATGAAGAATCAATGCTTTCATTTACAAAGATTTGACCATTTTCAAGCTATAAATCCCAAAAAGCGGAGATATAACTCTTCAAAATAGAAATGATAGTGAATAAAAGTGATTACGTCAAAAAGTAGTTTAAGCATGCTACCAAGGTGGAGAAGCAAGTCAATGTAAGAAACAAGTATTATAGCTTATCCCACAGTTCTGTTAGTTCTTTGACTCTAATAGGTGATTCTAATGACGAATTTTTGACTTGTGGCAAGAAGACACATATGGAGGCTGACACAACACCTATAGATGTGAATATGAAGAATCAATGCTTTCATTTACAAGGATTTGACCATTTACAAGCTGTAAATCCCAAAAGCGGAGATATAACTCTTCAAAATAGAAATGAGAGTGAATATAAGTGATGAAGTGTCAAAAGTAGTATAAGCATGCTACCAAGGTGGAGAAGCAAGTCAAAGTAAGAAACAAATATTATAGCTTATCCCACAGTTCTGTTAGTTCTTTCAATTTCAAAGGAGATTCTAATGGTGAATTTTGGAGTTGTACCAAGAAGACACATATGGAGGCTGAAACAACACCTATTGATGTGAATATGAAGAATCAATGCTTTCATTTACAAGGATTTGACCATTTTCAAGTTGTAAATCCCAAAAGCGGAGATATAACTCTTCAAAATAGAAATGATAGTGAATATAAGTGATTACGTGTAAAAAGTAGTTCAAGCATGCTACCAAGGTGGAGAAGCAAGTCAAAGTAAGAAACAAGTATTATAGCTTATCCCACAGTTCTGTTAGTTCTTTCAATTTCAAAGGAGATTCTAATGGTGAATTTTGGAGTTGTAGAAGGAAAACACATATGGAGGCTGAAACAACACCTATTGATGTGAATATGAAGAATCAATGCTTTCATTTACAAGGATTTGACCATTTTCAAGCTCTAAATCCCAAAAGCGGAGATATAACTCTTCAAAATATAAATGATAGTGAATATAAGTGATGACGTGTCAAAAGTAGTATAAGCATGCTACCAAGGTGGAGAAGCAAGTCAATGTTAGAAATAAGTATTCTTATCCCACAGTTCAATTAGTTCTTTGCATCTCATAGGTGATTCTAATGATGAATTTTTGACTTATGGCAAGAAGACACATATGGAGGCTGACACAACACCTATTGATGTGAATATGAAGAATCAATGCTTTCATTTACAAGGATTTGACCATTTACAAGCTGTAAATCCCAAAAGCAGAGATATAACTCTTCAAAATAGAAATGAGAGTGAATATAAGTGATGAAGTGTCAAAAGTAGTATAAGCATGCTACCAAGGTGGAGAAGCAAGTCAAAGTAAGAAACAAGTATTATAGCTTATCCCACAGTTCTGTTAGTTCTTTCAATCTCATAGGAGATTCTAATGGTGAATTTTGGAGTTGTAGCAAGAAGACACATATGGAGGCTGAAACAACACCTATTGATGTGAATATGAAGATTCAATGCTTTCATTTACAAGGATTTGACCATTTTCAAGCTATAAATCCCAAAAGCAGAGATATAACTCTTCAAAATAGAAATGATAGTGAATAAAAGTGATTACGTGTAAAAAGTAGTTTACGCATGCTACCAAGGTGGAGAAGCAAGTCAATGTAAGAAACAAGTATTATAGCTTATCCGACAGTTCTGTTAGTTCTTTGACTCTAATAGGTGATTCAAATGACGAATTTTTGACTTGTGGCAAGAAGACACATATGGAGGCTGACACAACACCTATAGATGTGAATATGAAGAATCAATGCTTTCATTTACAAGGATTTGACCATTTACAAGCTGTAAATCCCAAAAGCGGAGATATAACTCTTCAAAATAGAAATGAGAGTGAATATAAGTGATGAAGTGTCAAAAGTAGTATAAGCATGCTACCAAGGTGGAGAAGCAAGTCAAAGTAAGAAATAAATATTATAGTTTATCCCACAGTTCTGTTAGTTCTTTCAATTTCAAAGGAGATTCTAATGGTGAATTTTGGAGTTGTAGCAAGAAGACACATATGGAGGCTGAAACAACACCTATTGATGTTAATATGAAGAATCAATGCTTTCATTTACAATGATTTAACCATTTTCAAGCTGTAAATCCCAAAAGCGGAGATATAACTCTTCAAAATAGAAATGATAGTGAATATAAGTGTAAAAAGTAGTTTAAGCATGCTACCCAGGTTGAGAAGCAAGTCAATGTAAGAAACAAGTATTATAGCTTATTCCACAGTTCTGTTAGTTCTTTGAATCTCATAGGTGATTCTAATGACGAATTTTTGAGTTATGGCAAGAAGACACATATGGAGGCTGACACAACATCTATAGATGTGAATATGAAGAATCAATGCTTTCATTTACAAGGATTTGACCATGTACAAGCTGTAAATCCCAAAAGCGGAGATATAACTCTTCAAAATAGAAATGAGAGTGAATATAAGTGATGAAGTGTCAAAAGTAGTATAAGCATGCTACCAAGGTGGAGAAGCAAGTCAAAGTAAGAAACAAATATTATAGCTTATCCCACAGTTCTGTTAGTTCTTTCAATTTCAAAGGAGATTCTAATGGTGAATTTTGGAGTTGTAGCAAGAAGACACATATGGAGGCTGAAACAACACCTATTGATGTGAATATGAAGAATCAATGCTTTCATTTACAAGGATTTGACCATTTTCAAGCTGTAAATCCCAAAAGCGGAGATATAACTCTTCAAAATAGAAATGATAGTGAATATAAGTGATGACGTGTCAAAAGTAGTATAAGCATGCTACCAAGGTGGAGAAGCAAGTCAATGTTAGAAATAAGTATTCTTATCCCACAGTTCAATTAGTTCTTTGCATCTCATAGGTGATTCTAATGATGAATTTTTGACTTATGGCAAGAAGACACATATGGAGGCTGACACAACACCTATTGATGTGAATATGAAGAATCAATGCTTTCATTTACAAGGATTTGACCATTTACAAGCTGTAAATCCCAAAAGTGGAGATATAACTCTTCAAAATAGAAATGAGAGTGAATATAAGTGATGAAGTGTCAAAAGTAGTATAAGCATGCTACCAAGGTGGAGAAGCAAGTCAAAGTAAGAAACAAGTATTATAGCTTATCCCACAGTTCTGTTAGTTCTTTCAATCTCATAGGAGATTCTAATGGTGAATTTTGGAGTTGAAGCAAGAAGACACATATGGAGGCTGAAACAACACCTATTGATGTGAATATGAAGAATCAATGCTTTCATTTACAAGGATTTGACCATTTTCAAGCTATAAATCCCAAAAGCGGAGATATAACTCTTCAAAATAGATATGATAGTGAATAAAAGTGATTACGTGTAAAAAGTAGTTTACGCATGCTACCAAGGTGGAGAAGCAAGTCAATGTAAGAAACAAGTATTATAGCTTATCCGACAGTTCTGTTAGTTCTTTGACTCTAATAGGTGATTCTAATGACGAATTTTTGACTTGTGGCAAGAAGACACATATGGAGGCTGACACAACACCTATAGATGTGAATATGAAGAGTCAATGCTTTCATTTACAAGGATTTGACCATTTACAAGCTGTAAATCCCAAAAGCGGATATATAACTCTTCAAAATAGAAATAAGAGTGAATATAAGTGATGAAGTGTCAAAAGTAGTATAAGCATGCTACCAAGGTAGAGAAGCAAGTCAAAGTAAGAAATAAATATTATCGCTTATCCCACAGTTCTGTTAGTTCTTTCAATTTCAAAGGAGATTCTAATGGTGAATTTTGGAGTTGTAGCAAGAAGACACATATGGAGGCTGAAACAACACCTATTGATGTGAATATGAAAAATCAATGCTTTCATTTACAATGATTTAACCATTTTCAAGCTGTAAATCCAAAAAGCGGAGATATAACTCTTCAAAATAGAAATGATAGTGAATATAAGTGTAAAAAGTAGTTTAAGCATGCTACCCAGGTTGAGAAGCAAGTCAATGTAAGAAACAAGTATTATAGCTTATCCCACAGTTCTGTTAGTTCTCTGAATCTCATAGGTGATTCTAATGACGAATTTTTGAGTTATGGCAAGAAGACACATATGGAGGCTGATACAACACCTATAGATGTGAATATGAAGAATCAATGCTTTCATTTACAAGGATTTGACCATGTACAAGCTGTAAATCCCAAAAGCGGAGATATAACTCTTCAAAATAGAAATGAGAGTGAATATAAGTGATGAAGTGTCAAAAGTAGTATAAGCATGGTACCAAGGTGGAGAAGCAAGTCAAAGTAAGAAACAAATATTATAGCTTATCCCACAGTGCTGTTAGTTCTTTCAATTTCAAAGGAGATTCTAATGGTGAATTTTGGAGTTGTAGCAAGAAGACACATATGGAGGCTGAAACAACACCTATTGATGTGAATATGAAGAATCAATGCTTTCATTTACAAGGATTTGACCATTTTCAAGTTGTAAATCCCAAAAGTGGAGATATAACTCTTCAAAATAGAAATGATAGTGAACATAAGTGATTACGTGTAAAAAGTAGTTCAAGCATGCTACCAAGGTGGAGAAGCAAGTCAAAGTAAGAAACAAGTATTATAGCTTATCCCACAGTTCTGTTAGTACTTTCAATTTCAAAGGAGATTCTAATGGTGAATTTTGGAGTTGTAGAAGGAAAACACATATGGAGGCTGAAACAACACCTATTGATGTGAATATGAAGAATCAATGCTTTCATTTACAAGGATTTGACCATTTTCAAACTGTAAATCCCAAAAGCGGAGATATTACTCTTAAATATAGAAATGATAGTGAATATAAGTGATGACGTGTCAAAAGTAGTATAAGCATGCTACCAAGGTGGAGAAGCAAGTCAATGTTAGAAATAAGTATTATATCTTATCCCACAGTTCAATTAGTTCTTTGCATCTCATAGGTGATTCTAATGATGAATTTTTGACTTGTGGCAAGAACACACATATGGAGGCTGACACAACACCTATAGATGTGAATATGGAGAATCAATGCTTTCATTTACAAGGATTTGACCATTTACAAGCTGTAAATCCCAAAAGCGGAGATATACATCTTCAAAAGAGAAATGAGAGTGAATATAATTAATGAAGTGTCAAAATTATTATAAGCATGCTACCAAGGTGGAGAAGCAAGTCAAAGTAAGAAACAAGTATTATAGCTTATCCCACAGTTCTATTAGTTCTTTTAATCTCATAGGAGATTCTAATGGTGAATTTTGGAGTTGTAGCAAGAAGACACATATGGAGGCTGAAACAACACCTATTAATATGAATATGAAGAATCAATGCTTTCATTTACAAGGATTTGACCATTTTCAAGCTGTAAATCCCAAAAGCGGAGATATAACTCTTCAAAATAGAAATGATAGTGAATATAAGTGATTACGTGTAAAAAGTAGTTTAAGCATGCTACCAAGGTGGAGAAGCAAGTCAATGTAAGAAACAAGTATTATAGCTTATCCCACAGTTCTGTTAGTTCTTTGAATCTCATAGGTGATTCTAATGACGAATTTTTGACTTGTGGCAAGAAGACACATATGGAGGCTGACACAACACCTATTGATGTGAATATGAAGAATCAATGCTTTCATTTACAAGGATTTGACGATTTTCAGGCTGTAAATCCCAAAAGCGGAGATATAACTCTTCAAAATAGAAATGATAGTGAATATAAGTGATGAAGTGTCAAAAGTAGTTTAAGCATGCTACCAAGGTGGAGAAGCAAGTGAAAGTAAGAAACAAGTATTATAGCTTATCCCACAGTTCTGTTAGTTCTTTAAATTTCAAAGGAGATTCTAATGGTGAATTTTGGAGTTGTAGCAAGAAGACACATATAGAGGCTTAAACAACACCTATTGATGTGATAATGAAGAATCAATGCTTTCATTTACAAGGATTTGACCATTTTCAAGCTGTAAATCCCAAAAGCGGAGATATAACTCTTCAAAATAGAAATGATAGTGAATATAAGTGATTACGTGTAAAAAGTAGTTTAAGCATGCTACCAAGGTGGAGAAGCAAGTCAATGTAAGAAACAAGTATTATAGCTTATCCCATAGTTCTGTTAGTTCTTTCAATTTCAAAGGAGATTCTAATGGTGAATTTTGGAGTTGTAGAAGGAAAACACATATGGAGGCTGAAACAACACCTATTGATGTGAATATGAAGAATCAATGCTTTCATTTACAAGGATTTGACCATTTTCAAGTTGTAAATCCCAAAAGCGGAGATATAACTCTTCAAAATAGAAATGATAGTGAATATAAGTGATTACGTGTAAAAAGTAGTTTAAGCATGCTACCAAGGTGGAGAAGCAAGTCAATGTAAGAAACAAGTATTATAGCTTATCCCACAGTTCTGTTAGTTCTTTGAATCTCATAGGTGATTCTAATGACGAATTTTTGACTTGTGGCAAGAAGACACATATGGAGGCTGACACAACACCTATAGATGTGAATATGGAGAATCAATGCTTTCATTTACAAGAATTTGACCATTTACAAGCTGTAAATCCCAAAAGCGGAGATATACCTCTTCAAAAGAGAAATGAGAGTGAATATAATTGATGAAGTGTCAAAAGTATTATAAGCATGCTACCAAGGTGGAGAAGCAAGTCAAAGTAAGAAACAAGTATTATAGCTTATCCCACAGTTCTGTTAGTTCTTTTAATCTCATAGGAGATTCTAATGGTGAATTTTGGAGTTGTAGCAAGAAGACACATATGGAGGCTGAAACAACACCTATTGATTTGAATATGAAGAATCAATGCTTTCATTTACAAGGATTTGACCATTTTCAAGCTGTAAATCCCAAAAGCGGAGATATAACTCTTCAAAATATAAATGAGAGTGAATATAAGTGATGACGTGTCAAAAGGAGTATAAGAATGCTACCAAGGTGGTGAAGCAAGTCAAAGTATGAAACAAGTATTATAGCTTATCCCACAGTTCTGTTAGTTCTTTCAATCTCATAGGAGATTCTAATGGTGAATTTTGGAGTTGTAGAAAGAAGACACATATGGAGGCTGAAACAACACCTATAGATGTGAATATGAAGAATCAATGCTTTCATTTACAAGGATTTGACCATTTACAAGCTGTAAATCCCAAAAGCGGAGATATAACTCTTCAAAATAGAAATGAGAGTGAATATAAGTGATGAAGTGTCAAAAGTAGTATAAGCATGCTACCAAGGTGGAGAAGCAAGTCAAAGTAAGAAACAAGTATTATAGCTTATCCCACAGTTCTGTTAGTTCTTTTAATTTCAAAGGAGATTCTAATGGTGAATTTTGGAGTTGTAGCAAGAAGACACATATGGAGGCTGAAACAATACCTATTGATGTGAATATGAAGAATCAATGCTTTCATTTACAAGGATTTGACGATTTTCAAGTCTGAAATCCCAAAAGCGGAGATATAACTCTTCAAAATAGAAATGATAGTGAATATAAGTGATGAAGTGTCAAAAGTAGTTTAAGCATGCTACCAAGGTGGAGAAGCAAGTCAAAGTAAGAAACAAGTATTATAGATTATCCCACAGTTCTGTTAGTTCTTTGCATCTCATAGGTGATTCTAATGATGAATTTCTGACTTGTGGCAAGAAGACACATATGGAGGCTGACACAACACCTATAGATGTGAATATGGAAAATCAATGCTTTCATTTACAAGGATTTGACCATTTACAAGCTGTAAATCCCAAAAGCGGAGATATACATCTTCAAAAGAGAAATGAGAGTGAATATAATTGATGAAGTGTCAAAATTATTATAAGCATGCTACCAAGGTGGAGAAGCAAGTCAAAGTAAGAAACAAGTATTATAGCTTATCACACAGTTCTATTAGTTCTTTTAATCTCATAGGAGATTCTAATGGTGAATTTTGGAGTTGTAGCAAGAAGACACATATGGAGGCTGAAACAACACCTATTAATGTGAATATGAAGAATCAATGCTTTCATTTACAAGGATTTGACCATTTTCAAGCTGTAAATCCCAAAAGCGGAGATATAACTCTTCAAAATAGAAATGATAGTGAATATAAGTGATTACGTGTAAAAAGTAGTTTAAGCATGCTACCAAGGTGGAGAAGCAAGTCAATGTAAGAAACAAGTATTATAGCTTATCCCACAGTTCTTTTCGTCCTTTGAATCGCATAGCTGATTCTAATGACGAATTGTTGACTTGTGGCAAGAAGACACATATGGAGGCTGACACAACACCTATAGATGTGAATATGAAGAATCAATGCTTTCATTTACAAGGATTTGACCATTTACAAGCTGTAAATCCCAAAAGCGGAGATATAACTCTTCAAAATAGAAATGAGAGTGAATATAAGTGATGAAGTGTCAAAAGTAGTATAAGCATGCTACCAAGGTGGAGAAGCAAGTCAAAGTAAGAAACAAGTATTATAGCTTATCCCACAGTTCTGTTAGTTCTTTCAATTTCAAAGGAGATTCTAATGGTGAATTTTGGAGTTGTAGCAAGAAGACACATATAGAGGCTTAAACAACACCTATTGATGTGATAATGAAGAATCAATGCTTTCATTTACAAGGATTTGACCATTTTCAAACTGTAAATCCCAAAAGCGGAGATATAACTCTTCAAAATAGAAATGATAGTGAATATAAGTGATTACGTGTAAAAAGTAGTTTAAGCATGCTACCAAGGTGGAGAAGCAAGTCAATGTAAGAAACAAGTATTATAGCTTATCCCACAGTTCTGTTAGTTCTTTCAATTTCAAAGGAGATTCGAATGGTGAATTTTGGAGTTGTAGAAGGAAAACACATATGGAGGCTGATACAACACCTATTTATGTGAATATGAAGAATCACTGCTTTCATTTACAAGGATTTGACCATTTACAAGCTGTAAATCCCAAAAGCGGAGATATAACTCTTTAAAATAGAAATGAGAGTGAATATAAGTGATGAAGTGTCAAAAGTAGTATAAGCATGCTACCAAGGTGGAGAAGCAAGTCAAAGTAAGAAATAAGTATTATAGCTTATCCCACAGTTCTGTTAGTTCTTTCAATTTCAAAGGAGATTCTAATGGTGAATTTTGGAGTTGTAGCAAGAAGACACATATAGAGGCTTAAACAACACCTATTGATGTGAATATGAAGAATCAAGGCTTTCATTTACAAGGATTTGACCATTTTCAAGCTGTAAATCCCAAAAGCGGAGATATAACTCTTCAAAATAGAAATGTTAGTTAATATAAGTGATTACGTGTAAAAAGTAGTTTAAGCATGCTACCAAGGTGGAGAAGCAAGTCAATGTAAGAAACAAGTATTATAGCTTATCCCATAGTTCTGTTAGTTCTTTCAATTTCAAAGGAGATTCTAATGGTGAATTTTGGAGTTGTAGAAGGAAAACACATATGGAGGCTGAAACAACACCTATTGATGTGAATATGAAGAATCAATGCTTTCATTTACAAGGATTTGACCATTTTCAAGTTGTAAATCCCAAAAGCGGAGATATAACTCTTCAAAATAGAAATGATAGTGAATATAAGTGATTACGTGTAAAAAGTAGTTTAGGCATGCTACCAAGGTGGAGAAGCAAGTCAATGTAAGAAACAAGTATTATAGCTTATCCCACAGTTCTGTTAGTTCTTTGAATCTCATAGGTGATTCTAATGACGAATTTTTGACTTGTGGCAAGAAGACACATATGGAGGCTGACACAACACCTATAGATGTGAATATGGAGAATCAATGCTTTCATTTACAAGAATTTGACCATTTACAAGCTGTAAATCCCAAAAGCGGAGATATACCTCTTCAAAAGAGAAATGAGAGTGAATATAATTGATGAAGTGTCAAAAGTATTATAAGCATGCTACCAAGGTGGAGAAGCAAGTCAAAGTAAGAAACAAGTATTATAGCTTATCCCACAGTTCCGTTAGTTCTTTTAATCTCATAGGAGATTCTAATGGTGAATTTTGGAGTTGTAGCAAGAAGACACATATGGAGGCTGAAACAACACCTATTGATTTGAATATGAAGAATTAATGCTTTCATTTACAAGGATTTGACCATTTTCAAGCTGTAAATCCCAAAAGCGGAGATATAACTCTTCAAAATAGAAATGATAGTGAATATAGGTGATTACGTGTAAAAAGTAGTTTAAGCATGCTACCAAGGTGGAGAAGCAAGTCAATGTAAGAAACAAGTATTATAGCTTATCCTACAGTTCTGTTAGTTCTTTGAATTTCATAGGTGATTCTAATGACGAATTTTTGACTTGTGGGAAGAAGACACAAATGGAGGCTGACACAACACCTATAGATGTGAATATGAAGAATCAATGCTTTCATTTACAAGGATTTGACCATTTACAAGCTGTAAATCCCAAAAGCGGAGATATAACTCTTCAAAATAGAAATGAGAGTGAATATAAGTGATAATGTGTCAAAAGTAGTATAAGCATGCTACCAAGGTGGAGAAGCAAGTCAAAGTAAGAAACAAGTATTATAGCTTATCCCACTGTTCTGTTAGTTCTTTCAATTTCAGAGGAGATTCTAATGGTGAATTTTGGAGTTGTAGAAAGAAGACACATATAGAGGCTGAAATAAATCCTATTGATGTGAATATGAAGAATCAATGCTTTCATTTACAAGGATTTGACCATTTACAAGCTGTAAATCCCAAAAGCGGAGATATAACTCTTTAAAATAGAAATGAGAGTGAATATAAGTGATGAAGTGTCAAAAGTAGTATAAGCATGCTACCAAGGTGGAGAAGGAAGTCAAAGTAAGAAACAAGTATTATAGCTTATCCCACAGTTCTGTTAGTTCTTTCAATTTCAAAGGAGATTCTAATGGTGAATTTTGGAGTTGTAGCAAGAAGACACATATGGAGGCTTAAACAACACCTATTGATGTGATAATGAAGAATCAAGGCTTTCATTTACAAGGATTTGACCATTTTCAAGCTGTAAATCCCAAAAGCGGAGATATAACTCTTCAAAATAGAAATGTTAGTTAATATAAGTGATTACGTGTCAAAAGTAGTATAAGCATGCTACCAAGGTGGAGAAGCAAGTCAATGTAAGAAACAAGTATGATAGCTTATCCCATAGTTCTGTTAGTTCTTTGAATCTCATAGGTGATTCTAAGATGAATTTTGACTTGTGGCAAGAAGACACATATGGAGGCTGACACAACACCTATAGATGTGAATATGGAGAATCAATGCTTTCATTTACAAGGATTTGACCATTTTCATGTTGTAAATCCCAAAAGCGGAGATATAACTCTTCAAAATAGAAATGAGAGTGAATATCTGTGATGAAGTGTCAAAAGTAGTATAAGCATGCTACCAAGGTGGAGAAGCAAGTCAATGTTAGAAATAAGTATTATATCTGAACCCATAGTTCAATTAGTTCTTTTCATCTCATAGGTGATTCTAATGATGAATTTTTGACTTGTGGCAAGAAGACACATAGGGAGACTGACACAACACCTATAGATGTGAATATGGAGAATCAATGCTTTCATTTAAAAGGATTTGACCATTTACAAGCTGTAAATCCCAAAAGAGGAGATATATAATTAATGAAGTGTCAAAAGTAGTATAAGCATGCTACCAAGGTGGAGAAGCAAGTCAAAGTAAGAAACAAGTATAATAGCTTATCCCACAGTTCTGTTAGTTCTTTCAATTTCAAAGGAGATTTTAACGGTGAATTTTGGAGTTGTAGCAAGAAGACACATATGGAGGCTGACACAACACCTATAGATGTGAATATGAAGAATCAATGCTTTCATTTACAAGGATTTGACCATTTACAAGCTGTAAATCCCAAAAGCGGAGATATAACTCTTCAAAATAGAAATGAGAGTGAATATAAGTGATGAAGTGTCAAAAGTAGTATAAGCATGCTACCAAGGTGGAGAAGCAAGTCAAAGTAAGAAACAAGTATTATAGCTTATCCCACAGTTCTGTTAGTTCTTTCAATTTCAAAGGAGATTCTAATGGTGAATTTTGGACTTGTAGCAAGAAGACACATATTGAGGCTGAAACAACACCTATTGATTTGAATATGAAGAATCAATGCTTTCATTTACAAGGATTTGACCATTTTCAAGCTGTAAATCCCAAAAGCGGAGATATAACTCTTCAAAATAGAAATGATAGTGAATATAAGTGATTACGTGTAAAAAGTAGTTTAAGCATGCTACCAAGGTGGAGAAGCAAGTTAATGTAAGAAACAAGTATTATAGCTTATCCCACAGTTCTGTTAGTTCTTTGAATCTCATAGGTGATTCTAATGATGAATTTTTGACTTGTGGCAAGAAGACACATATGGAGGCTGACACAACACCTATAGATGTGAATATGAAGAATCAATGCTTTCATTTACAAGGATTTGACCATTTACAAGCTGTAAATCCCAAAAGCGGATATATAACTCTTCAAAATAGAAATGAGAGTGAATATAAGTGATGAAGTGTCAAAAGTAGTATAAGCATGCTACCAAGGTGGAGAAGCAAGTCAAAGTAAGAAACAAGTATTATAGCTTATCCCACAGTTCTGTTAGTTCTTTCAATTTCAAAGGAGATTCAAATAGTGAATTTTGGAGTTGTAGCAAGAAGACACATATGGAGGCTAAAACAACACCTATTGATTCGAAATATGAAGAATCAATGCTTTCATTTACAAGGATTTGACCATTTTCAAGCTGTAAATCCCAAAAGCGGAGATATAACTCTTCAAAATAGAAATGAGAGTGAATATAAGTGATGATTTGTCAAAAAGTAAGTATAAGCATGCTACCAAAGTGGAGAAGCAAGTCAATGTTAGAAATAAGTATTAAATCTTATCCCACAGTTAAATTAGTTCTTTGCATCTCATAGGTGATTCTAATGATGAATTTTTGACTTTGGCAAAAAAGACACATATGGAGGCTGACACAACATCTATAGATGTGAATATGGAGAATCAATGCTTTCATTTACAAGGATTTGACCATTTACAAGCTGTAAATCCCAAAAGCGGAGATATAACTCTTCAAAATAGAAATGAGAGTAATAGTGATGAAGTGTCAAAAGTAGTATAAGCATGCTACCAAGGTGGATAAGAAAGTCAAAGTAAGAAACAAGTATTATAGCTTATCCCACAGTTCTATTAGTTCTTTGAATCTCATACGTGATTCTAATGATGAATTTTTGACTTGTGGCAAGAAGACACATATGGAGGCTGACACAACACCTATAGAGGTGAATATGGAGAATCAATGCTTTATTTACAAGGATTTGACCATTTTCAAGTTGTAAATCCCCAAAAGCCGGAGATATAACTCTTCAAAATAGAAATGAGAGGGAATATAAGTGATGACGGGTCAAAAGTAAGTATAAGCATGCTACCAAGGTGGAGAAGCAAGTCAATGTAAGAAATAAGTATTATATCTAATCCCACAGTTCAATTAGTTCTTTGCATCTCATAGGTGATTCTAATGATGAATTTTTGACTTGGCAAGAAGACACATATGGAGACCCACACAACACCTATAGATGTGAATATGGAGAATCACTGCTCTCATTTACAAGGATTTGACCATTTACAAGCTGTAAATCACAAAAGAGGAGATATAACTCTTCAAAAGAGAAATGAGAGTGAATATATTTGATGAAGTGTCAAAAGTAGTATAAGCATGCTACCAAGGTGGAGAAGCAAGTTAAAGTAAGAAACAAGTATTATAGTTTAACACACATTTCTGTTAATTCTTTCAATCTCATAGGAGTTTGTAATGGTGAATTTGGGATTTGTAGAAAGAAGACTCATATGGAGGCTAAAATAAAACCTTTGGATGTGAATATGAAGAATCAATGCTTTCATTTACAAGGATTTGACCATTTACAAGCTGTAAATCCCAAAAGCGGAGATATAACTCTTCAAAATAGAAATGATAAGTGAATATAAGTGATTACGTGTAAAAAGTAGTTTAAGCATGGTACCAAGGTGGAGAAGTAAGTCAATGTAAGAAACAAGTATTATAGCATATCCCGCAGTCCTGCGAGTTCTTCGAACCTCACATGCTAGTCTAACGACCGATCTTGGAGTTGTGGAAAGAAGACACATATGGAGGCTGACACAACACCTATAGATGTGAATATGAAGAATCAATGCTTTCATTTACAAGGATTTAACCATTTACAAGCTGTAAATCCCAAAAGCGGAGATATAACTCTTCAAAATAGAAATGAGAGTGAATATCTGTGATGAAGTGTCTAAAGTAGTATAAGCATGCTACCAAGGTGGAGAAGCAAGTCAATGTAAGAAACAAGTATTATAGCTTATCCCACAGTTCTGTTAGTTCTTTCAATTTCAAAGGAGATTCTAATGGTGAATTTTGGAGTTGTAGAAGGAAAACACATATGGAGGCTGAAACAACACCTATTGATGTGAATATGAAGAATCAATGCTTTCATTTACAAGGATTTGCCCATTTTCAAGCTTTAAATCCCAAAAGCAGAGATATAACTTTTCAAAATAGAAATGAGAGTGAATATAAGTGATGAAGTGTCAAAAGTAGTATAAGCATGCTACCAAGGTGGAGAAGCAAGTCAAAGTAAGAAACAAGTATTATAGCTTATCCCACAGTTCTGTTAGTTCTTTCAATTTCAAAGGAGATTCTAATGGTGAATTTTGGAGTTGTAGCAAGAAGACACATATGGAGGCTGAAACAACACCTATTGATGTGAATATGAAGAAACAATGCTTTATTTCCAAGGATTTGACCATTTTTAAGCTGAGAATCCCAAAAGCGGAGATATAACTCTTCAAAATAGAAATGATAGTGAATATAAGTGATTACGTGTAAAAAGTAGTTTAAGCATGCTACCAAGGTGGAGAAGCAAGTCAATGTAAGAAACAAGTATTATAGCTTATCCCACAGTTCTTTTAGTTCTTAGAATCTCATAGGATTCTAATGACCGAATTTTGACTTATGGCAAGAAGACACATATGGAGGCTGACACAACACCTATAGATGTAAATATGAAGAATCAATGCTTTCATTTACAAGAATTTGACCATTTACAAGCTGTAAATCCCAAAAGCAGAGATATAACTCTTCAAAATAGAAATGAGAGTGAATATAAGTGATGAAGTGTTAAACGTAGTATAAGCATGCTACCAAGGTGGAGAAGCGAGTCAAAGTAAGAAACAAGTATTATAGCTTATCCCACAGTTCTGTTAGTTCTTTCAATTTCAAAGGAGATTCTAATGGTGAATTTTGGAGTTGTAGAAGGAAGACACATATGGAGGCTGAAAAAACACCTATTGATTTGAATATGAAGAATCACTGCTTTCATTTACAAGGATTTGACCATTTACAAGCTTAAATCCCAAAAAGGTAAATATAACTCTTCAAAATAGAAATGAGAGTGAATATAAGTGATGAGTGTCAAAACTAGTATAAGCATGCTACCAAGGTGGAGAAGCAAGTCAATGTAAGAAATAAGTATTATATCGTATCCCACAGCTCAATTAGTTCTTTCATCTCATAGGTGATTCTAATGATGAATTTTTGAGTTGTGGCAAGAAGACACATATGGAGGCTGACACAACATCTATAGATGTGAATATTGAGTATCTATGCTTGCATTTACAAGGATTTGACCATTTAAAAGCTGTAAATCCCAAAAGCGGAGATATAACTCTTCAAAATAGAAATGAGAGTGAATATAAGTGATGAAATGTCAAAAGTATTATAAGCATGCTACCAAGGTGGAGAAGCAAGTCAAAGTAAGAAAAAAGCATCATAGCTTATCCCACAGTTCTATTAGTTCTTTGAATCTCATAGGTGATTCTAATGATGAATTTTTGACTTGTGGCAAGAAGACACATATGGAGGCTGACACAACACCTATAGATGTAAATATGGAGAATCAATGCTTTCATTTACAAGGATTTGACCATTTTCATGTTGTAAATCCTCAAAAGCTTGAGATATAACTCTTCAAAATAGAAATGAGAGTGAATATAAGTGATGAAGTGTCAAAAGTAGTATAAGCACGCTACCAAGGTGGAGAAGCAAGTCAATGTAAGAAATAAGTATTATATCTGATCCCACAGTTCAGTTAGTTCTTTTCATCTCATAGGTGATTCTAATGATGAATTTTTGACTTGTGGCAAGAAGACACATATAGAGGCTTAAACAACACCTATTGATGTGAATATGAAGAATCAATGCTTTCATTTAAAAGGATTTGACCATTTACAAGCTGTAAATCCCAAAAGAGGAGATATATAATTAATGAAGTGTCAAAAGTAGTATAAGCATGCTACCAAGGTGGAGAAGCAAGTCAAAGTAAGAAACAAGTATAATAGCTTATCCCACAGCTCTGTTAGTTCTTTCAATTTCAAAGGAGATTTTAATGGTGAATTTGGGAGTTGTAGCAAGAAGAGACATATGGAGGATGAAACAACATCCACTGATATGCATATGAAGAATCAATGCTTTCATTTACAAGGATTTGACCTTTTTCAAGCTGTAAATCCCAAAAGCAGAGATATAACTCTTCAAAATAGAAATGAGAGTGAATATAAGTGATGAAGTGTTAAACGTAGTATAAGCATGCTACCAAGGTGGAGAAACAAGTCATTGTAAGAAACAAGTATTATAGCTTATCCCACAGTTCTGTTAGTTCTTTCATTCTCAAAGGAGATTCTAATGGTAAATTTTGGACTTGTAGTGAGAAGACACAAATGGAGGCTTAAACAACACCTATTCATTTGAAAATGAAGAAGCAATGCTTTCATTTACAAGGATTTGACCATTTTCAAGCTGCAAATCCCAAAAACGGAGTTATGACTCTTCAAAATAGAAATGAGAGTGAATATAAGTGATGAAGTGTTAGAAGTAGTATAAGCATGCTACCAAGGTGGAGAAGCAAGTTAATGTAAGAAACAAGTATTATAGCTTATCCCACAGTTCGTTAGTTCTTTGAATCTCATAGGTGATTCTAATGATGAATTTTTGACTTGTGGCAAGAAGACACATATGGAGGCTGACACAACACCTATAAATGTGAATATGAAGAATCAATGCTTTATTTACAAGGATTTGACCATTTACAAGCTGTAAATCCCAAAAGCGGATATATAACTCTTCAAAATAGAAATGAGAGTGAATATAAGTGATGAAGTGTCAAAAGTAGTATAAGCATGCTACCAAGGTGGAGAAGCAAGTCAAAGTAAGAAACAAGTATTATAGCTTATCCCACAGTTCTGTTAGTTCTTTCAATTTCAAAGGAGATTCAAATAGTGAATTTTGGAGTTGTAGCAAGAAGACACATATGGAGGCTAAAACAACACCTATTGATGTGAATATGAAGAATCAATGCTTTATTTACAAGGATTTGACCATTTTCAAGCTGTAAATCCCAAAAGCGGAGATATAACACTTCAAAATAGAAATGAGAGCGAATATAAGTGATGATTTGTCAAAAGTAGTATAAGCATGCTACCAAGGTGGAGAAGCAAGTCAATGTAAGAAATAAGTATTAAAGCTTATCCCACAGTTAAATTAGTTCTTGCAATCTCATAGGTGATTCTAATGATGAATTTTTGACTTAGGCAAAAGAAGACACATATGGAGGCTGACACAACATCTATAGATGTGAATATGGAGAATCAATGCTTTCATTTACAAGGATTTGACCATTTACAAGCTGTAAATCCCAAAAGCGGGAGATATAACTCTTCAAAATAGAAATGAGAGTGAATACAAGTGATGAAGTGTCAAAAGTAAGATAAGCATGCTACCAAGGTGGAGCAAGTCAAAGTAAGAAACAAGTATTATAGCTTATCCCACAGTTCTATTAGTTCTTTCAATCTCAAAGGTGATTCTAATGGTGAATTTTGACTTTGAGGCAAGAAGACACATATGGAGGCTGAAACAACACCTATAGATGTGAATATGGAGAATCAATGCTTTCATTTACAAGGATTTGACCATTTTCAAGTTGTAAATCCCAAAAGCGGAGATATAACTCTTCAAAATAGAAATGAGAGGGAATATAAGTGATGACGTGTCAAAAGTAGTATACGCATGCTACCAAGGTGGAGAAGCAAGTCAAAGTAAGAAACAAGCATTATATCTAATCTCACAGTTCATATAGTTCTTTGAATCTCATAGGAGTTTCTATTGGTGAATTTTTGACTTGTGGCAAGAAGACACATATGGAGGCTGACACAACACCTATAGATGTGAATATGGAGAATCAATGCTTTATTTACAAGGATTTGACCATTTACAAGCTGTAAATCACAAAAGAGGAGATAGAGCTCTTCAAAAGAGAAATGAGAGTGAATATAGTTGATGAAGTGTCAAAAGTAGTATAAGCATGCTACCAAGGTGGAGAAGCAAGTCAAAGTAAGAAACAAGTATTATAGCTTATTAGTTCTGTTAGTTCTTTCAATCTCATAGGAGATTCTAATGGTGAATTTTGGAGTTGTAGAAAAGAAGACACATATGGAGGCTGAAACAAAACCTATTGATGTGAATATGAAGAATCAATGCTTTCATTTACAAGGATTTGACCATTTACAAGTCAAATCCCAAAAGCGGAGATATAACTCTTCAAAATAGAAATGATAGTGAATATAAGTGATTACGTGTAAAAAGTAGTATAAGCATGCTACCAAGGTGGAGAAGCAAGTCAAAGTAAGAAAAAAGTAATATAGCTTATCCCACAGTTCTGTTAGTTATTAGAATCTCATAGGAGTTTCTAATGTTGAATTTTTGACTTGTGGCAAGAAGACACATATGGAGGCTGACACAACACCTATAGATGTGAATATGAAGAATCAATGCTTTCATTTACAAGGATTTAACCATTTACAAGCTGTAAATCCCAAAAGAGCGAGATATAACTCTTCAAAATAGAAATGAGAAGTGAATATAAGTGATGAAGTGTCAAAAGTAGTATAAGCACGCTACCAAGGTGGAGAAGCAAGTCAATGTAAGAAACAAGTATTATAGCTTATCCCACAGTTCTGTTAGTTCTTTCAATTTCAAAGGAGATTCTAATGGTGAATTTTGGAGTTATAGAACGATGACACATATGGAGGCTGAAACAACACCTATTGATGTGAATATGAAGAATCAATACTTTCATTTACAAGGATTTGCCCATTTTCAAGCTTTAAATCCCAAAAAGCAGAGATATAACTCTCCAAAATTGAAATGCTAGTGAATATAAGTCATGAAGTGTCAAAAGTTGTATAAGCAGGCCACCAGGGTGGAGAAGCAAGTCAAAGGAAGAAACAAGTATTATAGCTTATCCCAAGGTTGTGTTAGTTCTTTCAATTTCAAAGGAGATTCTAATGGTGAATTTTGGAGTTGTAGCAAGAAGACACATATGGAGGCTGAAACAACACCTATTGATGTGAATATGAAGAATCAATGCTTATTTACAAAGATTTGACCATTTTCAAGCTGTAAATCTCAAAAGCGGAGATATAACTCTTCAAAATAGAAATGATAAAGTGAATATAAGTGATGACGTGCAAAAGTAGTTTAAGCATGCTACCAAGGTGGAGAAGCAAGTCAATGTAAGAAACAAGTATTATAGCTTATCCCACAGTTCTGTTAGTTCTTTGAATCTCATAGGTGATTCTAATGATGAATTTTGGACTTATGGCAAGAAGACACATATGGAGGCTGAAACAACACCTATTGATGTGAATATGAAGAATCAATGCTTTCATTTACAAGGATTTGACCATTTACAAGCTGTAAATCCCAAAAGCGGAGATATAACTATTCAAAATAGAAATGAGAGTGAATATAAGTGATGAAGCGTCAAAAGTAAGATAAGACGCTACCAAGGTGGAGAAGCAAGTCAAAGTAAGAAACAAGTATTATAGCTTATCCCACAGTTCTGTTAGTTCTTCAATTTCAAAGGAGATTCTAATGGTGAATTTTGGAGTTGTAGCAAGGAAGACACATATGGAGGCTGAAACAACACCTATTGATTTGAATATGAAGAATCAATGCTTTATTTACAAGGATTTGACCATTTACAAGTCAAATCCCAAAAGCGGAGATATAACTCTTCAAAATAGAAATTAGAGGGAATATAAGTGATGATGTGTCAAAAGTAGTATAAGCATGCTACCAAGGTGGAGAAGCAAGTCAAAGTAAGAAACAAGCATTATAGCTTATCCCACAGTTCTGTTAGTTCTTTCGATCTCATAAGGTCATTCTAATGATGAATTTTTGACTTGTGGCAAGAAGACACATATGGAGGCTGACACAACATCTATAGATGTGAATATGGAGAATCAATGCTTTCATTTACAAGGATTTGACCATTTACAAGCTGTAAATCCCAAAAAGCGAGATATAACTCTTCAAAATAGAAATGAGAGTGAATAATAAGGATGAAGTGTCAAAAGTAAAGATAAGCATGCTACCAAGGTGGAGAAGCAAGTCAATGTAAGAAACAAGTATTATAGCTTATCCCACAGTTCTATTAGTTCTTTCAATCTCACAGGAGATTCTAATGATGAATTTTGACTTGTGGCAAGAAGACACATATGGAGGCTGACACAACACCATATGATGTGAATATGGAGAATCAATGCTTATTTACAAGGATTTGACCATTTTCAAGCTGTAAATCCCCAAAAGCGGAGATATAACTCTTCAAAATAGAAATGAGAGGAATATAAGTGATGACGGTCAAAAGTAGTATAAGCATGCTACCAAGGTGGAGAAGCAAGTCAATGTTAGAAATAAGTATTATATCTAATCCCACAGTTCTATTAGTTCTTGCATCTCATAGGTGATTCTAATGATGAATTTTGACTTGTGGCAAGAAGACACATATGGAGGCCGACACAACACCTATAGATGTGAATATGGAGAATCAATGCTTTCATTTACAAGGATTTGACCATTTACAAGCTGTAAATCACAAAAGCGGAGATATAACTCTTCAAAAGAGAAAATGAGAGTGAATATATTTGATGAAGTGTCAAAAGTAGTATAAGCATGCTACCAAGGTGGAGAAGCAAGTCAAAGTAAGAAACAAGTATTATAGCTTATCTAGTTCTGTTAGTTCTTTCAATCTCATAGGAGATTCTAATGGTGAATTTTGAGTTGTAGAAAGAAGACACATATGGAGGCTGAAACAAAACCTATCGATGTGAATATGAAGAATCAATGCTTTCATTTACAAGGATTTGACCATTTACAAGCTGTAAATCCCAAAAGCGGAGATATAACTCTTCAAAATAGAAATGATAGTGAATATAAGTCATTCCGTGTAAAAAGTAGTACAAGCATGGTACCAAGGTGGAGAAGCAAGTCAATGTAAGAAACAAGTATTATAGCTTATCCCACGTTCTGTTAGTTCTTTGAATCTCATAAGGATTCTAATGATGAATTTTTGACTTGGCAAGAAGACACATATGGAGGCTGAAACAACACCTATAGATGTGAATATGAAGAATCAATGCTTTATTTACAAGGATTTAACCATTTACATGCTGTAAATCCCAATGGCGTAGATATAGCTCTTCAAAACAGAAATGAGAGAGAATATAAGTGAAGAAGTGCCCAAATTAGAATAAGGATGCTACAAAGGTGGAGAAGCAAGTCAATGTAAGAGTCAAGTATTATAGCTTATCCCACAGTTCTGTTAGTTCTTTCAATTTCAAAGGAGATTCTAATGGTGAATTTTGGAGTTGTAGAAGGAAAACACATATGGAGGCTGAAACAACACCTATCGATGCGAATATGATGTCTCAATGCTTTCATTTACAAGGATTTGACCATTTTCAAGCTTTAAATCCCAAAAGCGGAGATATAACTCTTCAAAATAGAAATGAGAGTGAATATAAGTGATGAAGTGTCAAAAGTAGTATAAGCATGCTACCAAGGTGGAGAAGCAAGTCAAAGTAAGAAACAAGTATTATAGCTTATCCCACAGCTCTGTTAGTTCTTTCAATTACAAAGGAGATTCTAATGGTGAATTTTGGAGTTGTAGCAAGAAGACACATATGGAGGCTGAAACAACACCTATTGAGGTGAATATGAAGCAGCAATCCATACACTTACACAGCTTGGCCCACTTTCAAGCTGTAAATCCCAAAAGCGGAGATATAACTCTTCAAAATAGAAATGAGAGTGAATATAAGTGATAGTGTAAAAAGTAGTTTAAGCATGCTACCAAGGTGGAGAAGCAAGTCAAAGTAAGAAACAAGCAATCTCGCTTATCCCACAGTTCTGTTAGTTCTTTGTATCTCATAGGTGATTCTAATGCTGAATTTTTGACTTATGGAAAGAAGACACATATGGAGGCTGACACAACACCTATAGATGTGAATATGAAGAATCAATGCTTATTTACAAGGATTTGACCATTTACAAGCTGTAAATCCCAAAAGCGGAGATATAACTCTTCAAAATAGAAATGAGAGTGAATATAAGTGATGAAGTGTCAAAAGTAGTATAAGCATGCTACCAAGGTGAGAAGCAAGTCAAAGTAAGAAACAAGTATTATAGCTTATCCCACAGTTCTGTTAGTTCTATCAATTCCGAAGGAGATTCTAAAGGTAAATATTGTAGATTTAGCAGGAAGACACATATGGAGGCAAAAACAACACCTATTGATTTGAATATGAAGAATCAATGCTTATTTACAAGGATTTGACCATTTACAAGCTGTAAATCCCAAAAGCGGAGATATAACTCTTCAAAATAGAAATGAGAGTGAATATAAGTGATGAAGTGTCAAAAGTAGTATAAGCATGCTACCAAGGTGGAGAAGCAAGTCAATGTAAGAAACAAGTATTATAGCTTATCCCAAAGTTCAATTAGTTCTTTGCATCTCATAGGTGATTCTAATGATGGATTTTTGACTTGGGGCAAGAAGACACATATGGAGGCTGACACAACACCTATAGATGTGAATATGGAGAATCAATGCTTTCATTTACAAGGATTTGACCATTTACAAGCTGTAAATCCCAAAAGCGAGAGATATAACTCTTCAAAATAGAAATGAGAGTGAATAATAAGGATGAAGTGTCAAAAGTAGTATAAGCATGCTACCAAGGTGGAGAAGCAAGTCAATGTAAGAAACAAGTATTATAGCTTATCCCACAGTTCTATTAGTTCTTTGAATCTCATAGGTGATTCTAATGATGAATTTTGACTTAGGCAAGAAGACACATATGGAGGCTGACACAACACCTATAGATGTGAATATGAAGAATCAATGCTTTCATTTACAAGGATTTGACCATTTTCATGTCAGTAAATCCCAAAAAGCGGAGATATAACTCTTCAAAATAGAAATGAGAGGAATATAAGTGATGACGGTCAAAAGTAGTTTAAGCATGCTACGAAGGTGGAGAAGCAAGTCAATGTAAGAAACAAGTATTATAGCTTATCCCACAGTTCTGTTAGTTCTTTGAATCTCACAGGTGATTCTAATGACTGAATTTTTTGGAACTATGATGGCAACACCTATAGAGTGAATATGATGAATCAATGCTTTCATTTACAAGGATTTGACCATTTTCAAGCTGTAAATCCCAAAAGCGGAGATATAACTCTTCAAAATAGAAATGAGAGTGAATATAAGTGTTGAAGTCTCAAAGTAGTTGAAGCATGCTACCAAGGTGGAGAAGCAAGTCAAAGTAAGAAACAAGTATTATAGCTTATCCCACAGTTCTGTTAGTTCTTTCATTCTCAAAGGAGATTCTAATGGTAAATTTTGGACTTGTAGTGAGAAGACACAAATGGAGGCTTAAACAACACCTATTGATGTGAAAATGAAGAATCAATGGTTTCATTTACAAGGCTTTGACCATTTTCAAGCTGCAAATCCCAAAAAGCGGAGATATAACTCTTCAAAATGAGAAATGATAGGGAATATAAGTGAATACGTAGTAAAAGTAGCTTTAAGCATGCTACACAAGGGAGAAGCAAGTCATATGGAGGAAAACACATATGGAGGATTTGAAACAACACCTATTGATGTGAATATGAAGAATCAATGCTTTTATTTACAAGGATTTCGACCATTTTCAAGTGTAAATCCCAAAAGCGGAGATATAACTTTCAAAATAGAAATGAGAGTAATATGTGATGAAGTGTCAAAAGTAGGATAAGCATGCTACCAAGGTGGAGAAGCAAGTCAAAGTAAGAAACAAGTATTATAGCTTATCCCACAGTTCTGTTAGTTCTTTCAATTTCAAAGGAGATTCTAATGGTGAATTTTGGAGGTGAGAAGAAGACACATATGGAGGCTAAACAACACCTATAGATGTGAATATGAAGAATCAATGCTTTCATTTACAAGGATTTGACCATTTTCAAGCTCTAAATTCCCAAAAGCGAGATATAACTCTTCAAAATAGAAATGAGAGTGAATAGGTTGATGACGCACAAAAGTAGTATAAGCATGCTACCAAGGTGAGAAGCAAGTCAATGCAAGAAACAAGTATTATAGCTTATCCCACAGTTCTGTTAGTTCTTGAATCTCATAGGTGATTCTAATGACGAATTTTTGACTTATGGCAAGAAGACACATATGGAGGCTGACACAACACCTATAGATGCGAATATGAAGAATCAATGCTTTCATTTACAAGGATTTGACCATTTTCAAGCTTGTAAATCCCAAAAGCGGAGATATAACTCTTCAAAATAGAAACGAGAGTGAAAATAAGCGATGAAGCGCCAAAAGTAGACTACGCATGCTACCAAGGTGGAGAAGCAAGTCAAAGTAAGAAACAAGTATTATAGCTTATCCCACAGCTCTGTTAGTTCTTTCAATTTCAAAGGAGACTCTAATGGTGAATTTTGGAGTTGTAGCAAGAAGACACATATGGAGTCTTAAACAACACCTATTGATGTGAATATGAAGAATCAATGCTTTTATTTACAAGGATTTGACCATTTACAAGCGGTAAATCCCAAAAGCGGAGATATAACTCTTCAAAATAGAAATGATAAAGTGAATATAAGTGATTACGTGTAAAAAGTAGTGAAGCATGCTACCAAGGTGGAGAAGCAAGTCAATGTAAGAAACAAGTATTATAGCTTATCCCACAGTCTGTTAGTTCTTTTGAATCTCATAGGTGATTCTAATGATGAATTTTTGACTTCAGTGGGGCTAAGACACATATGGAGGCTGAAACAACACCTATAGATGTGAATATGAAGAATCAATGCTTTCATTTACAAGGATTTGACCATTTACAAGCTGTAAATCCCAAAAAGCGGAGATATAACTCTTCAAAATAGAAATGAGAGGAATATAAGTGATGAAGTGTCAAAAGTAGTATAAGCACGCTACCAAGGTGGAGAAGCAAGTCAAAGTAAGAAACAAGTATTATAGCTTATCCCACGTTTTGTTTGTTCTTTCAATCTCAGAGGAGATTCTAACGGTGAATTTTGAGTTGTAGAAAGAAGACACATATGGAGGCTGAAACAACACCTATTGATGTGAATATGAAGAATCAATGCTTATTTACAAGGATTTGACCCATTTTCAAGTCAGAAATCCCAAAAGGAGATATAACTCTTCAAAACAGAAATGAGAGTGAATATAAGTGATGAAGTGTCAAAAGTAGTATAAGCATGCTACCAAGGGGGAGAAGCAAGTCAAAGTAAGAAACAAGTATTATAGCTTATCCCACAGCTCTATTAGTTCTTTCAATCTCATAGGAGACTCTAATGACGAATTTTGACTTAAGAAGAACACACATATGGAGGCTGACACAACACCTATGAGATGTGAATATGGAGAATCAATGCTTTCATTTACAAGGATTTAACCATTTTCAAGTCGTAAATCCCAAAAGCGGAGATATAACTCTTCAAAATAGAAATGATAGGAATATAAGTGATGAAGTGTCAAAAGTAGTATAAGATGCTACCAAGGTGGAGAAGCAAGTCAATGTAAGAAACAAGTATTATAGCGTATCCCACAGTTCAGTTAGTTCTTGCAATCTCATAGGTGATTCTAATGATGAATTTTTGACTTGTGGCAAGAAGACACATATGGAGGCTGATACAACACCTATTGATGTGAATATGAAGAATCAATGCTTATTTACAAGGATTTGACCATTTAAGCCGAAATCCAAAAGCGGAGATATAACTCTTCAAAATAGAAAGAGAGAGAATATAAGTGATGAAGTGTCAAAAGTAGTATAAGCATGCTACCAAGGTGGAGAAGCAAGTCAAAGTAAGAAACAAGTATTATAGCTTATCCCAGTCTCTGTTAGTTCTTTCAATCTCATAGGAGATTCTAATGGTGAATTTTGAGTTGTAGCAAGAAGACACATATGGAGGCTGAAACAACACCTATTGATGTGAATATGAAGAATCAATGCTTATTTACAAGGATTTAACCATTTCAAGCTCAGAATCCCAAAAAGCGGAGATATAACTCTTCAAAATAGAAATGAGAGTGAATATAAGTGATGAAGTGTCAAAAGTAGTATAAGGATGCTACCAAGGTGGAGAAGCAAGTCAAAGTAAGAAACAAGTATTATAGCTATCCCACGTAGTTAGTTCTTTCAATCTCATAGGAGATTCTAATGGTGAATTTTGGAGTTGTGGCAAGAAGACACATATGGAGGCTGAAACAACACCTATTGATGTGAATATGAAGAATCAATGCTTTCATTTACAAGGATTTGACCATTTTCAAGCTGTAAATCCCAAAAGCGAGATATAACTCTTCAAAATAGAAATGAAAGTGAATATAAGTGATGAAGTGTCAAAAGTAGTTTAAGCATGCTACCAAGGTGGAGAAGCAAGTCAAAGTAAGACACAAGTATTATAGCTTATCCCACAGTTCTGTTAGTTCTTTTCAACTTCAATAGGAGATTCTAATGATGAATTTTTCGAGTTGTAGCAAAAGACACATATGGAGGCTGAAACAACACCATAGATGTGAATAGGGAGAATCAATGCTGTCATTTACAAGGATTTGACCATTTTCAAGCTGTAAATCCCAAAAGCGGAGATATAACTCTTCAAAATAGAAATGAGAGTGAATATAAGCGATGAAGTGTCAAAAGTAGGATAAGCATGCTACCAAGGTGGAGAAGCAAGTCAAAGTAAGAAATAAGTATTATAGCTTATCCCACAGTTCTGTTAGTTCTTTCAATCTCATAGGAGATTCTAATGGTGAATTTTTGACTTGTGGCAAGCAGACACATATGGAGGCCGAAACAACACCTATAGATGTGAATAATAAGAATCAATGCTTTCATTTACAAGGATTTGACCATTTACAAGCTGTAAATCCCAAAAGCGGAGATATAACACTCCAAAACAGAAATGAGATGAATATAAGTGATGAAGTGTCAAAAGCGGTATAAGCATGCTACCAAGGTGGAGAAGCAAGTCAAAGTAAGAAACAAGTATTATAGCTTATCCCACGCTCCTAGTTCTTTCAATTTCTATAGGAGATTCTAATGGTGAATTTTGAGTCCGATGCAAGAAGACACATATGGAGGCTGACACAACACCTATAGATGTGAATATGAAGAATCAATGCTTTATTTACAAGGATTTGACCATTTCAAGCTGCAAATCCCAAAAGCGGAGATATAACCCTTCAAAATAAAATGATATGAATATAAGTGATGACAGCGTCAAAAGTAGTATAAGGCACGCTACCAAGGTGGAGAAGTGTCAAAGTAAGAAATAAATATTATAGCTTATCCCACAGCTTCTGTTAGTTCTTTGAACTCATAAGGAGATTCTAATGACGAATTTTTGACTTGTGGCAAGCAGTCATTACATGGAGGCTCAGACAACACCTATAGATGTGAATATGAAGAATCAATGCTTTTATTTACTAAGGATTTGACCATTTCAAGCTGTAAATCCCAAAGAGGGAGATATAACTCTTCAAAATAGGAAATGAGAGTGAATATAAGTGATGAAGTGTCAAAAGTAGTTTAAGTACGCTACCAAGGTGGAGAAGCAAGTCAAAGTAAGAAACAAGTATTATAGCTTATCCCACGTTCTGTTAGTTCTTTCAATCTCACAGGAGATTCTAATGGTGAATTTTTGGAGTTGTAGCAAGAAGACACATATGGAGGCCGAAACAACACCTATTGATGTGAATATGAAGAATCAATGCTTTCTTTTACAAGGATTTGACCATTTCCAACGCTGTAAATCCCCAAAAAGCGGGAGATATAACTCTTCAAAAATGTAGAATTGATAGTGGAATAATATAAGGGATTACGTAAAGAAGTAAAGTATAAGCATGCTACCAAGGTGGAGAAGTAAGTACCAATGTAAGAAACAAGTATTATAGCTTATCCCCACAGTTCTTTTAGTCTCTTTCAATCTCAAAGGTGATTCTAATGACCGAATTTTTGACTCTAGGCAAGACCATTTCACATATGCCGAGGCTGGCAACAACACCCATAGAGGTTAACATGAAGAAACAATGTTTTCATTTACAATGATTTCTAACCCATTTTCAAGTCTGTAAATCCCAAAAACGAGATATGACCCTCCAAAATAGAATCGATAATGAATATGTCGATGAAGTGTCAAAAGGCAGTATAAGCATGCTACCGGGTGGTAGGTGTAGCAAGTCAAAGTAAGAAACAAGTATTATAGCTTATCCCACAATTCAAGTAGTTCTTTCTATCCCTATGGAGAATCGAATGGTGAATTTTGGTGTCGTGCAGAAAAGAAGACACATATACGGTGGCTAAAACAACACCTATTGATGTGCATATTACGGTTAATCACCGCTTTCGTATTTACAAGGATTTGACCATTTTCAATTTTCTGAATCCCAAAAGGGAGATATCACTCTTCAAATGTAGAAATGATATGAATATAAGCGATTAGCGCAAAAGTAGTTTAAGCATGCTATCAAGGTGAAAAAGTATGTCAATGTAAGAAACAAGTATTTTAGCTTATCCTACAGTCTCATATAGTTCTTTTGAATCTCATAGGTGATTCTAATGACGACCCCAGGACTCAGGTGCTAGCATTAAAATGGATATGCGGATAACAACACCTATATGTATGTGGAATATGAAGGAATCACTGCTTTAATTTACAAGGATTTTACCTATTTACAAGCTAAAAATCCCAAAAGTGAGAGATATAACTCTTCAAAATAAAAATGAGAGTGAATATAGTTGATAATGTGTCATAAGTAAGATAAGGATGCTACCAAGGTGGGAGTAAATAAAGTCAAAGTGTTAAAACAAGGTATTATAGCTTATCCCACTGTTCTGTTAGTTCATTCAACTCGTGGGAGAGATTCTAACGCGAATTTTGGAGTTGTGGAAAGAAGACACATATAGAGGCTGAAATAAAACCTATTGATGTGAAGGTTATGAAGAATCAATGCTTTCATTTACAAGGATTCTGACTTACTTACAAGTCAGAAAATCCTAAAAGTTTCTAGATATAACTCTTCAAAATAAAAATGAGGAGTGAATATAAGTGATGTGATGTGTCAAAAGTAGTATAAGCATGCTACCAAGGTGGAGAAGCAAGTCAAAGTAAGAAAACAAGTATTATAGCTTATCCCATACCTTCTGTTAGTTCTTTCAATTTCAAAGGAGATTCTAGCCTCTATGACGGGAGTTTTAAAGTGTTAAAAGGACACATATAGAGGCTAAAAAACAACACCTATTGATTTGAATATGAAGAATCAATGCTTTTACTTACAAGGATTT
>CM051382.1:220540-273519 GCA_028015245.1 Cardamine occulta | reverse complement strand
ATAATACTTGTCTCTTACTTTGACATGCTTCTCCACCTTGGTAGAATGTTTATACTACTTTTGACACTTTAGCACTTTTATTCACTCTCATTTCTATTTTAAAGAGTCATAACTCCATTTTTGGGATTTGCAGCTTGAAAATGGTCAAATCATTGTAAATGAAAGCATTGATACTTCATATTCACATCATGAGGTGTTGTTTCAGCCTCCTTATGTGTCTTCTTGCCACAACTCCAAAATTCACTATTACAAACTCCTATGATGTTCAAAGAACTAACTGAACTGTGGGATAAACTATAATATTTATTTCTTACTTTGACTTGCTTCTCCACCTTGGTAGCATGCCTAGACTAATTTTTACACTTTAACTCATATATTCTTTCTCAATTTTTATCTAGGAGGGTCATAACTCTAATTTTGAGATTATCAACTTCAATATTGTCAAATCCTTGTAAATGAAAGCATTGATCCTCCATTTGTGTCTTCTTGCTACCACTCCAAAATTCACCATTAGAATCTCGTATGAGATTCAAAGAACGAACAGAGCTACGAGATAAGCTATAATACTTGTCTTTTACTTTGACATGCTTCTCCACCTTGCTAGCATGTTTATACTACTTTTGACACTTTAGAACTTTTATTCACTCTCATTTATAACTTAAAGAGTCATAACTCTGTTTTTGGGATTTGTTGCTTGAAAATGGTCAAATCCTTGTAAATGAAAGCATTAATACTTCATGTTCACATCATGAGGTATTGTTTCAGCCTCCTTATGTGTCTTCTTGCCACAACTCCAAAATTCACCATTAGAATCTCCTATTAGATTCAAAGAACTAAAAAAATTGTGGGATAAGCTATAATACTTGTTTCCTACTTTGACATGGTTCTCCACCTTGGTAGCACGCTTAAACTTCTTTTTACACTTCATCACTTATATTCACTCTCATTTCTATCTTGAAGAGTCATAACTCTGTTTTTGGGATTATCAACTTGAAAATGGTCAAATCCTTGTAAAAGAAAGCATTGATTCTTGATATTCACATCATGAGGTGTTGTTTTGGCCTCTATATGTGTCTTCTTGCTACAACTCAAAAATTCACTATTAGAAACTCTTATGATATTCAAAGAACTAACAGAACTATGGGATAAACTATAATATTTATTTCTTACTTTGACTTGCTTCTACACCTTGGTAGCATGCCTAGACTAATTTTTACACTTTAACTCATATATTCGTTCTCAATTTTGATTTTGGATGGTCATAACTCTAATTTTGAGATTATCAACTTGAAAATTTTAAATCCGTGTAAATGAAAGCATTGATTTTTCATATTCACATAAGGAGGTGTTGTTTCATCCTCCATATGTGTCTTCTTGCTACAACAACAAAATTCACCATTAGAATCTCGTATGAGATTCAAAGAACTAACAGAGCTATGAGATAAGCTATAATACTTGTCTCTTACTTTGACATGCTTCTCCACCTTGGTAGAATGTTTATACTACTTTTGACACTTTAGCACTTTTATTCACTCTCATTTCTATTTTAAAGAGTCATAACTCCGTTTTTATGATTTGCAGCTTGAAAATGGTCAAATCATTGTAAATGAAAGCATTGATACTTCATATTCAAATCATGAGGTGTTGTTTCAGCCTCTTTATGTGTATTCTTGCCACAACTCCAAAATTCACTATTAGAAACGCCTATGATGTTCAAAGAACTAACAGAACTGTGGGAAAAACTATAATCTTTATTTCTTACTTTGACTTGCTTCTCCACCTTGGTAGCATGCCTAGACTAATTTTTACACTTTAACACATATAGTCGTTCTCAATTTATATCTTGGACGGTCATAACTCTAATTTTGAGATTATAAACTTTAAAATTGTTAAATCCTTGTAAATGAAAGCATTGATTCTTCATATTCACATAAGGAGGTGTTGTTTCATCCTCCATATGTGTATTCTTGTTACAACTCCAAAATTCACCATTAGAATCTCGTATGATATTCAAAGAACTAACAGAGCTATGAAAGAAGCTATAATACTTGACTCTTACTTTGACATGCTTCTCCACCTTGGTAGCATGTTTATACTACTTTTGACACTTTAGCACTTCTATTCACTCACATTTCTATTTTAAAGAGTCATAACTCCGTTTTTGGGATTTGCAGCTTGAAAATTGTCAAATCCTTGTAAATGAAAGCATTGATACTTCATATTCACATCATGAGGTGTTGTTTCAGCCTCCTTATGTGTCTTCTTGCCACAACTCCAAAATTCACTATTAGAAACTCCTATGATGTTCAAAGAACTAACAGAGCTATGGGATAAACTATAATATTTATTTCTTACTTTGACTTTCTTCTCCACCTTGGTAGCATGCCTAGACTAATTTTTACACTTTAACACATATATTCGTTCTCAATTTATATCTTGGACGGTCATAACTCTAATTTTGAGATTATGAACTTGAAAATTGTTAAATGCTTGTAAATGAAAGCATTGATTCTTCATATTCACATAAGGAGGTGTTGTTTCATCCTCCATATGTGTCTTCTTGCTACAACTCCAAAATTCACCATTAGAATCTCGTATGAGATTCAAAGAACTAACAGATCTATGAAATAAGCTATAATACTTGTCTCTTACTTTGACATGCTTCTCCACCTTGGTAGCATGTTTATACTACTTTTGACACTTTAGCACTTCTATTCAGTCTCATTTCTATTTTAAAGAGTCATAACTCTGTTTTTGGGATTTGCTGCTTGAAAATGGTCAAATCCTTGTAAATGAAAGCATTAATACTTCATGTTCACATCATGAGGTGTTGTTTCAGCCTCCTTATGTGTCTTCTTGCCACAACTCCAAAATTCACCATTAGAATCTCCTATTAGATTCAAACAACTAACAAAACTGTGAGATAAGCTATAATACTTGTTTCTTACTTTGACTTGTTTCTCCACCTTGGTAGCATGCTGAAACTCCTTTTTACACTTCAACACTTCTATTCACTCTCATTTCTATCTTGAAGAGTCATAACTTTGTTTTTGGGGTTACCAACTTGAAAATGGTCAAATCCTTGTAAATGAATGCATTGATTCTTCATATTCACATCATGAGGTGTTGTTTTAGCCTCTATATGTGTCTTCTTGCTACAACTCCAAAATTCACAAGTAGAATCTCCTATGAGATTCGAAAAACTAGAAGAACTGTGGGATAAGCTATAATACTTGTTTCTTACTTTGACATGGTTCTCCACCTTGGTAGAATGCTTAAACTTCTTTTTACACTTCATCACTTATATTCACTCTCATTTCTATCTTGAAGAGTCATAACTTTGTTTTTGGGATTATCAACTTGAAAATGGTCAAATCCTTGTAAAAGAAAGCATTGATTCTTCATATTCACATCAGGCGGTGTTGTTTCAGCCTCTATATGTGTCTTCTTGCTACAACTCCAAAATTCACTATTAGAAACTCTTATGATATTCAAAGAACTAACAGAACTATGGGATAAACTATAATATTTATTTCTTACTTTGACTTGCTTCTACACCTTGGTAGCATGCCTAGACTAATTTTTACACTTTAACTCATATATTCGTTCTCAATTTTTATCTTGGACGGTCATAACTCTAATTTTGAGATTATCAACTTGAAAATTTTAAATCCTTGTAAATGAAAGCATTGATTCTTCATATTCACATAAGGGGGTGTTGTTTCATCCTCCATATGTGTCTTCTTGCTACAACTCCAAAATTCACCATTAGAATCTCGTATGAGATTCAAAGAACTAACAGAGCTATGAGATAAGCTGTAATACTTGTCTCTTACTTTGACATGCTTGTCCACCTTGGTAGCATGTTTATACTACTATTGACACTTTAGCACTTCTATTCAATCTCATTTCTATTTTAAAGAGTCATAACTCCGTGTTTGGGATTTGCAGCTTGAAAATGGTCAAATCCTTGTAAATGAAAGCATTGATACTTCATATTCACATCATGAGGTGTTGTTTCAGCTTCTTTATGTGTATTCTTGCCACAACTCCAAATTTCACTATTAGAAACTCCTATGATGTTCAAAGAACTAACATAACTGTGGGAAAAACTATAATATTTATTTCTTAATTTGATCTGCTTCTCCACCTTGGTAGCGTGCCTAGACTAATTTTTATACTTTAACACATATATTTGTTCTCAATTTTTTATCTTGGAGGGCCATAACTCTAATTTTGAGATTATCAACTTGAAAATTGTTAAATCCTTGTAAATGAAAGCATTGATTCTTCATATACACATAAGGAGGTGTTGTTTCATCCTCCATATGTGTATTCTTGCTACAACTCCAAAATTCACAATTAGAATCTCGTATGAGATTCAAAGAACTAACAGAGCTATGAAATAAGCTATAATACTTGTCTTTTACTTTGACATGCTTCTCCACCTTGGTAGCATGTTTATACTACTTTTGACACTTTAGCACTTCTATTCACTCTCATTTCTATTTTAAAGAGTCATAACTCCGTTTTTGGGATTTGCAGCTTGAAAATGGTCAAATTCTAGTAAATGATAGCATTGATACTTCATATTCACATCATGAGGTGTTGTTTCAGCCTCTTTATCTGTCTTCTTGCCACAACTCCAAAATTCACTATTAGAAACTCCTATGATGTTCAAAGAACTAACAGAACTGTGGGATAAACTATAATATTTATTTCTTACTTTGACTTGCTTCTCCACCTTGGTAGCATGCCTAGACTAATTTTTACACTTTAACACATATATTCGTTCTCAATTTTTATCTTGGACGGTCATAACTCTAATTTTGAGATTATCAACTTGAAAATTGTTAAATCCTTGTAAATGAAAGCATTGATTCTTGATATTCACATAAGGAGGTGTTGTTTCATCCTCCATATGTGTATTCTTGCTACAACTCCAAAATTCACCATTAGAATCTCGTATGAGATTCAAAGAACTAACAGAGCTATAAAATAAGCTATAATACTCATCTCTTACTTTGACATGCTTATCCACCTTGGTAGCATGTTTAGATTACTTTTGACACTTTAGCACTTCTATTCACTCTCATTTCTATTTTAAAGAGTCATAACTCCATTTTTGGGATTTGCAGTTTGAAAATGGTCAAATCCTTGTAAATGAAAGCATTCATACTTCATATTCACATCCTGAGGTGTTGTTTCAGCTTCCTTATGTGTCTTCTTGCCACAACTCCAAAATTCACTATTAGAAACTCCTATGATGTTCAAAGAACTAACAAAACTGTGGGATAAACTATAATATTTATTTCTTACTTTGACTTGCCTCTCCACCTTGGTAGCATGCCTAGACTAATTTTTATACTTTAACACATATATTCGTTTTCAATTTTTATCTTCGAGGGTCATAACTCTAATTTTGAGATTATCAACTTGAAAATTGTTAAATCGTTGTAAATGAAAGCATTGATTCTTCATATTCACATAAGGAGGTGTTGTTTCATCCTCCATATGTGTATTCTTGCTACAACTCCAAAATTCACCATTAGAATCTCGTATGAGATTCAAAGAACTAACAGAGCTATGAAATAAGCTATAATACTTGTCTCTTACTTTGACATGCTTCTCCACCTTGGTAGCATGTTTATACTACTTTTGACACTTTAGCACTTCTATTTACTCTCATTTCTATTTTAAAGAGTCATAACTCCATTTTTGGGATTTGCAGTTTGAAAATGGTCAAATCCTTGTAAATGAAAGCATTCATACTTCATATTCACATCCTGAGGTGTTGTTTCAGCTTCCTTATGTGTCTTCTTGCCACAACTCCAAAATTCACTATTAGAAACTCCTATGATGTTCAAAGAACTAACAGAACTGTGGGATAAACTATAATATTTATTTCTTACTTTGACTTGCCTCTCCACCTTGGTAGCATGCCTAGACTAATTTTTTATACTTTAACACATATATTCGTTTTCAATTTTTATCTTGGAGGGTCATAACTCTAATTTTGAGATTATCAACTTGAAAATTGATAAATCCTTGTAAATGAAAGCATTGATTCTTCATATTCACATAAGGAGGTGTTGTTTCATCCTCCATATGTGTATTCTTGCTACAACTCCAAAATTCACCATTAGAATCTCGTATGAGATTCAAAGAACTAACAGATCTATGAAATAAGCTATAATACTTGTCTCTTACTTTGACATGCTTCTCCACCTTGGTAGCATGTTTATACTACTTTTGACACTTTAGCACTTCTATTCAGTCTCATTTCTATTTTAAAGAGTCATAACTCTGTTTTTTGGGCTTTGCTGCTTGAAAACGGTCAAATCCTTGTAAATGAAAGCATTAATACTTCATGTTCACATCATGAGGTGTTGTTTCAGCCTCCTTATGTGTCTTCTTGCCACAACTCCAAAATTCACCATTAGAATCTCCTATTAGATTCAAACAACTAACAAAACTGTGAGATAAGCTATAATACTTGTTTCTTACTTTGACTTGTTTCTCCACCTTGGTAGCATGCTGAAACTCCTTTTTACACTTCAACACTTCTATTCACTCTCATTTCTATCTTGAAGAGTCATAACTTTGTTTTTGGGGTTACCAACTTGAAAATGGTCAAATCCTTGTAAATGAATGCATTGATTCTTCATATTCACATCATGAGGTGTTGTTTTAGCCTCTATATGTGTCTTCTTGCTACAACTCCAAAATTCACAAGTAGAATCTCCTATGAGATTCGAAAAACTAGAAGAACTGTGGGATAAGCTATAATACTTGTTTCCTACTTTGACATGGTTCTCCACCTTGGTAGCATGCTTAAACTTCTTTTTACACTTCATCACTTATATTCACTCTCATTTCTATCTTGAAGAGTCATAACTTTGTTTTTGGGATTATCAACTTGAAAATGGTCAAATCCTTGTAAAAGAAAGCATTGATTCTTCATATTCACATCAGGCGTTGTTTCAGCCTCTATATGTGTCTTCTTGCTACAACTCCAAAATTCACTATTAGAAACTCTTATGATATTCAAAGAACTAACAGAACTATGGGATAAACTATAATATTTATTTCTTACTTTGACTTGCTTCTACACCTTGGTAGCATGCCTAGACTAATTTTTACACTTTAACTCATATATTCGTTCTCAATTTTTATCTTGGACGGTCATAACTCTAATTTTGAGATTATCAACTTGAAAATTTTAAATCCTTGTAAATGAAAGCATTGATTCTTCATATTCACATAAGGAGGTGTTGTTTCATCCTCCATATGTGTCTTCTTGCTACAACTCCAAAATTCACCATTAGAATCTCGTATGAGATTCAAAGAACTAACAGAGCTATGAGATAAGCTGTAATACTTGTCTCTTACTTTGACATGCTTGTCCACCTTGGTAGCATGTTTATACTACTATTGACAGTTTAGCACTTCTATTCAATCTCATTTCTATTTTAAAGAGTCATAACTCCGTGTTTGGGATTTGCAGCTTGAAAATGGTCAAATCCTTGTAAATGAAAGCATTGATACTTCATATTCACATCATGAGGTGTTGTTTCAGCCTCTTTATGTGTATTCTTGCCACAACTCCAAATTTCACTATTAGAAACTCCTATGATGTTCAAAGAACTAACATAACTGTGGGAAAAACTATAATATTTATTTCTTAATTTGATCTGCTTCTCCACCTTGGTAGCGTGCCTAGACTAATTTTTATACTTTAACACATATATTTGTTCTCAATTTTTATCTTGGAGGGCCATAACTCTAATTTTGAGATTATCAACTTGAAAATTGTTAAATCCTTGTAAATGAAAGCATTGATTCTTCATATACACATAAGGAGGTGTTGTTTCATCCTCCATATGTGTATTCTTGCTACAACTCCAAAATTCACAATTAGAATCTCGTATGAGATTCAAAGAACTAACAGAGCTATGAAATAAGCTATAATACTTGTCTTTTACTTTGACATGCTTCTCCACCTTGGTAGCATGTTTATACTACTTTTGACACTTTAGCACTTCTATTCACTCTCATTTCTATTTTAAAGAGTCATAACTCCGTTTTTGGGATTTGCAGCTTGAAAATGGTCAAATTCTAGTAAATGATAGCATTGATACTTCATATTCACATCATGAGGTGTTGTTTCAGCCTCTTTATCTGTCTTCTTGCCACAACTCCAAAATTCACTATTAGAAACTCCTATGATGTTCAAAGAACTAACAGAACTGTGGGATAAACTATAATATTTATTTCTTACTTTGACTTGCTTCTCCACCTTGGTAGCATGCCTAGACTAATTTTTTACACTTTAACACATATATTCGTTCTCAATTTTTTATCTTGGGCGGTCATAACTCTAATTTTGAGATTATCAACTTGAAAATTGTTAAATCCTTGTAAATGAAAGCATTGATTCTTGATATTCACATAAGGAGGTGTTGTTTCATCCTCCATATGTGTCTTCTTACTACAACTCAAAATTCACCATTAGAATCTCGTATGAGATTCAAAGAACTAACAGAGCTATGAAATAAGCTATAATACTAGTCTCTTACTTTGACATGCTTATCCACCTTGGTAGCATGTTTAGATTACTTTTGACACTTTAGCACTTCTATTCACTCTCATTTCTATTTTAAAGAGTCATAACTCCATTTTTGGGATTTGCAGTTTGAAAATGGTCAAATCCTTGTAAATGAAAGCATTCATACTTCATATTCACATCCTGAGGTGTTGTTTCAGCTTCATTATGTGTCTTCTTGCCACAACTCCAAAATTCACTATTAGAAACTCCTATGATGTTCAAAGAACTAACAGAACTGTGGGATAAACTATAATATTTATTTCTTACTTTGACTTGCCTCTCCACCTTGGTAGCATGCCTAGACTAATTTTTATACTTTAACACATATATTCGTTTTCAATTTTTATCTTCGAGGGTCATAACTCTAATTTTGAGATTATCAACTTGAAAATTGTTAAATCGTTGTAAATGAAAGCATTGATTCTTCATATTCACATAAGGAGGTGTTGTTTCATCCTCCATATGTGTATTCTTGCTACAACTCCAAAATTCACCATTAGAATCTCGTATGAGATTCAAAGAACTAACAGAGCTATGAAATAAGCTATAATACTTGTCTCTTACTTTGACATGCTTCTCCACCTTGGTAGCATGTTTATACTACTTTTGACACTTTAGCACTTCTATTTACTCTCATTTCTATTTTAAAGAGTCATAACTCCATTTTTGGGATTTGCAGTTTGAAAATGGTCAAATCCTTGTAAATGAAAGCATTCATACTTCATATTCACATCCTGAGGTGTTGTTTCAGCTTCCTTATGTGTCTTCTTGCCACAACTCCAAAATTCACTATTAGAAACTCCTATGATGTTCAAAGAACTAACAGAACTGTGGGATAAACTATAATATTTATTTCTTACTTTGACTTGCCTCTCCACCTTGGTAGCATGCCTAGACTAATTTTTATACTTTAACACATATATTCGTTTTCAATTTTTATCTTGGAGGGTCATAACTCTAATTTTGAGATTATCAACTTGAAAATTGATAAATCCTTGTAAATGAAAGCATTGATTCTTCATATTCACATAAGGAGGTGTTGTTTCATCCTCCATATGTGTATTCTTGCTACAACTCCAAAATTCACCATTAGAATCTCGTATGAGATTCAAAGAACTAACAGATCTATGAAATAAGCTATAATACTTGTCTCTTACTTTGACATGCTTCTCCACCTTGGTAGCATGTTTATACTACTTTTGACACTTTAGCACTTCTATTCAGTCTCATTTCTATTTTAAAGAGTCATAACTCTGTTTTTGGGCTTTGCTGCTTGAAAATGGTCAAATCCTTGTAAATGAAAGCATTAATACTTCATGTTCACATCATGAGGTGTTGTTTCAGCCTCCTTATGTGTCTTCTTGCCACAACTCCAAAATTCACCATTAGAATCTCCTATTAGATTCAAACAACTAACAAAACTGTGAGATAAGCTATAATACTTGTTTCTTACTTTGACTTGTTTCTCCACCTTGGTAGCATGCTGAAACTCCTTTTTACACTTCAACACTTCTATTCACTCTCATTTCTATCTTGAAGAGTCATAACTTTGTTTTTGGGGTTACCAACTTGAAAATGGTCAAATCCTTGTAAATGAATGCATTGATTCTTCATATTCACATCATGAGGTGTTGTTTTAGCCTCTATATGTGTCTTCTTGCTACAACTCCAAAATTCACAAGTAGAATCTCCTATGAGATTCGAAAAACTAGAAGAACTGTGGGATAAGCTATAATACTTGTTTCCTACTTTGACATGGTTCTCCACCTTGGTAGCATGCTTAAACTTCTTTTTACACTTCATCACTTATATTCACTCTCATTTCTATCTTGAAGAGTCATAACTTTGTTTTTGGGATTATCAACTTGAAAATGGTCAAATCCTTGTAAAAGAAAGCATTGATTCTTCATATTCACATCAGGCGGTGTTGTTTCAGCCTCTATATGTGTCTTCTTGCTACAACTCCAAAATTCACTATTAGAAACTCTTATGATATTCAAAGAACTAACAGAACTATGGGATAAACTATAATATTTATTTCTTACTTTGACTTGCTTCTACACCTTGGTAGCATGCCTAGACTAATTTTTACACTTTAACTCATATATTCGTTCTCAATTTTTATCTTGGACGGTCATAACTCTAATTTTGAGATTATCAACTTGAAAATTTTAAATCCTTGTAAATGAAAGCATTGATTCTTCATATTCACATAAGGAGGTGTTGTTTCATCCTCCATATGTGTCTTCTTGCTACAACTCCAAAATTCACCATTAGAATCTCGTATGAGATTCAAAGAACTAACAGAGCTATGAGATAAGCTGTAATACTTGTCTCTTACTTTGACATGCTTGTCCACCTTGGTAGCATGTTTATACTACTATTGACAGTTTAGCACTTCTATTCAATCTCATTTCTATTTTAAAGAGTCATAACTCCGTGTTTGGGATTTGCAGCTTGAAAATGGTCAAATCCTTGTAAATGAAAGCATTGATACTTCATATTCACATCATGAGGTGTTGTTTCAGCCTCTTTATGTGTATTCTTGCCACAACTCCAAATTTCACTATTAGAAACTCCTATGATGTTCAAAGAACTAACATAACTGTGGGAAAAACTATAATATTTATTTCTTAATTTGATCTGCTTCTCCACCTTGGTAGCGTGCCTAGACTAATTTTTTATACTTTAACACATATATTTGTTCTCAATTTTTATCTTGGAGGGCCATAACTCTAATTTTGAGATTATCAACTTGAAAATTGTTAAATCCTTGTAAATGAAAGCATTGATTCTTCATATACACATAAGGAGGTGTTGTTTCATCCTCCATATGTGTATTCTTGCTACAACTCCAAAATTCACAATTAGAATCTCGTATGAGATTCAAAGAACTAACAGAGCTATGAAATAAGCTATAATACTTGTCTTTTACTTTGACATGCTTCTCCACCTTGGTAGCATGTTTATACTACTTTTGACACTTTAGCACTTCTATTCACTCTCATTTCTATTTTAAAGAGTCATAACTCCGTTTTTGGGATTTGCAGCTTGAAAATGGTCAAATTCTAGTAAATGATAGCATTGATACTTCATATTCACATCATGAGGTGTTGTTTCAGCCTCTTTATCTGTCTTCTTGCCACAACTCCAAAATTCACTATTAGAAACTCCTATGATGTTCAAAGAACTAACAGAACTGTGGGATAAACTATAATATTTATTTCTTACTTTGACTTGCTTCTCCACCTTGGTAGCATGCCTAGACTAATTTTTACACTTTAACACATATATTCGTTCTCAATTTTTATCTTGGACGGTCATAACTCTAATTTTGAGATTATCAACTTGAAAATTGTTAAATCCTTGTAAATGAAAGCATTGATTCTTGATATTCACATAAGGAGGTGTTGTTTCATCCTCCATATGTGTATTCTTGCTACAACTCCAAAATTCACCATTAGAATCTCGTATGAGATTCAAAGAACTAACAGAGCTATGAAATAAGCTATAATACTCGTCTCTTACTTTGACATGCTTATCCACCTTGGTAGCATGTTTAGATTACTTTTGACACTTTAGCACTTCTATTCACTCTCATTTCTATTTTAAAGAGTCATAACTCCATTTTTGGGATTTGCAGTTTGAAAATGGTCAAATCCTTGTAAATGAAAGCATTCATACTTCATATTCACATCCTGAGGTGTTGTTTCAGCTTCATTATGTGTCTTCTTGCCACAACTCCAAAATTCACTATTAGAAACTCCTATGATGTTCAAAGAACTAACAGAACTGTGGGATAAACTATAATATTTATTTCTTACTTTGACTTGCGTCTCCACCTTGGTAGCATGCCGAGACTAATTGTTATACTTTTAACACATATATTCGGTTTTCAATTTTTATCTTCGAGGGTCATAACTCTAATTTTGAGATTATCAACTTGAAAATTGTTAAATCGTTGTAAATGAAAGCATTGATTCTTCATATTCACATAAGGAGGTGTTGTTTCATCCTCCATATGTGTATTCTTGCTACAACTCCAAAATTCACCATTAGAATCTCGTATGAGATTCAAAGAACTAACAGAGCTATGAAATAAGCTATAATACTTGTCTCTTACTTTGACATGCTTCTCCACCTTGGTAGCATGTTTATACTACTTTTGACACTTTAGCACTTCTATTTACTCTCATTTCTATTTTAAAGAGTCATAACTCCATTTTTGGGATTTGCAGTTTGAAAATGGTCAAATCCTTGTAAATGAAAGCATTCATACTTCATATTCACATCCTGAGGTGTTGTTTCAGCTTCCTTATGTGTCTTCTTGCCACAACTCCAAAATTCACTATTAGAAACTCCTATGATGTTCAAAGAACTAACAGAACTGTGGGATAAACTATAATATTTATTTCTTACTTTGACTTGCCTCTCCACCTTGGTAGCATGCCTAGACTAATTTTTATACTTTAACACATATATTCGTTTTCAATTTTTATCTTGGAGGGTCATAACTCTAATTTTGAGATTATCAACTTGAAAATTGATAAATCCTTGTAAATGAAAGCATTGATTCTTCATATTCACATAAGGAGGTGTTGTTTCATCCTCCATATGTGTATTCTTGCTACAACTCCAAAATTCACCATTAGAATCTCGTATGAGATTCAAAGAACTAACAGAGCTATGAAATAAGCTATAATACTTGTCTCTTACTTTGACATGCTTCTCCACCTTGGTAGCATGTTTATACTACTTTTGACACTAGCACTTCTATTCACTCTCATTTCTATCTTAAAGAGTCATAACTCCGTTTTTGGGATTTGCAGCTTGGAAATGGTCAAATCCTTGTAAATGAAAGCATTGATACTTCATATTCACATCATGAGGTGTTGTTTCAGCCTCCTTATGTGTCTTCTTGCCACAACTCCAAAATTCACTATTAGAAACTCCTATGATGTTCAAAGAACTAACAGAACTGTGGGATAAACTATAATATTTATTTCTTAATTTGATCAGCTTCTCCACCTTGGTAGCATGCCTAGACTAATTTTTATACTTTAACACATATATTTGTTCTCAATTTTTATCTTGGAAGGTCATAACTCTAATTTTGAGATTATCAACTTGAAAATTGTTAAATCCTTGTAAATGAAAGCATTGATTCTTCATATTCACATAAGGAGGTGTTGTTTCATCCTCCATATGTGTATTCTTGCTACAACTCCAAAATTCACCATTAGAATCTCGTATGAGATTCAAAGAACTAACAGAGCTATGAAATAAGCTATAATACTCGTCTCTTACTTTGACATGCTTCTCCACCTTGGTAGCATGTTTATACTACTTTTGACACTTTAGCACTTCTATTCACTCTCATTTCTATTTTAAAGAGTCATAACTCCGTTTTTGGGATTTGCAGCTAGAAAATGGTCAAATTCTTGTAAATGAAAGCATTGATACTTCATATTCACATCATGAGGTGTTGTTTCAGCCTCTTTATCTGTCTTCTTGCCACAACTCCAAAATTTACTATTAGAAACTCCTATGATGTTCAAAGAACTAACAGAACTGTGGGATAAACTATAATATTTATTTCTTACTTTGACTTGCTTCTCCACCTTGGTAGCATGCCTAGACTAATTTTTACACTTTAACACAAATATTCGTTCTCAATTTTTATCTTGGACGGTCATAACTCTAATTTTGAGATTATCAACTTGAAAATTGTTAAATCCTTGTAAATGAAAGCATTGATTCTTGATATTCACATAAGGAGGTGTTGTTTCATCCTCCATATGTGTATTCTTGCTACAACTCCAAAATTCACCATTAGAATCTCGTATGAGATTCAAAGAACTAACAGAGCTATGAAATAAGCTATAATACTCGTCTCTTACTTTGACATGCTTATCCACCTTGGTAGCATGTTTATACTACTTTTGACACTTTAGCACTTCTATTCACTCTCATTTCTATTTTAAAGAGTCATAACTCCATTTTTGGGATTTGCAGTTTGAAAATGGTCAAATCCTTGTAAATGAAAGCATTCATACTTCATATTCACATCCTGAGGTGTTGTTTCAGCTTCCTTATGTGTCTTCTTGCCACAACTCCAAAATTCACTATTAGAAACTCCTATGATGTTCAAAGAACTAACAGAACTGTGGGATAAACTATAATATTTATTTCTTACTTTGACTTGCCTCTCCACCTTTGTAGCATGCCTAGACTAATTTTTATACTTTAACTCATATATTCGTTTTCAATTTTTATCTTGGAGGGTCATAACTCTAATTTTGAGATTATCAACTTGAAAATTGTTAAATCTTTGTAAATGAAAGCATTGATTCTTCATATTCACATAAGGAGGTGTTGTTTCATCCTCCATATGTGTATTCTTGCTACAACTCCAAAATTCACCATTAGAATCTCGTATGAGATTCAAAGAACTAACAGAGCTATGAAATAAGGTATAATACTTGTTTCTTACATTGACTTGCTTCTCCACCTTGGTAGCATGCTTAAAGTACTTTTTACACGTAATGACTTATATTCACTATCATTTCTATTTTGAAGAGTTATATCTCCGCTTTTGGGATTTACAGCTTGAAAATGGTCAAATCCTTGTAAATGAAAGCATTGATTCTTCATATTCAAATCAATAGGTGTTGTTTTAGCCTCCATATGTGTCTTCTTGCTAAAACTCCAAAATACACCATTAGAATCTCCTTTGAAATTGAAAGAACTAACAGAACTGTGGGATAAGCTATAATACTTGTTTCTTACTTTGACTTGCTTCTCCACCTTGGTAGCATGCTTATACTACTTTTGACACATCATCACTTATATTCACTCTCATTTTTATTTTGAAGAGTTATATCTCCGCTTTTGGGATTTACAGCTTGTAAATGGTCAAATCCTTGTAAATGAAAGCATTGATTCTTCATATTCACATCAATAGGTTTTATTTCAGCCTCTATATGTGTCTTCTTTCTACAACTCCAAAATTCACCGTTAGAATCTCCTCTGAGATTGAAAGAACTAACAGAACAGTGGGATAAGCTATAATACTTGTTTCTTACTTTGACTTGCTTCTCCACCTTGGTAGCATGCTTATACTACTTTTGACACATTATCACTTATATTCACTCTCATTTCTATTTTGAAGAGTTATATCTCCGCTTTTGGGATTTACAGCTTGTAAATGGTCAAATCCTTGTAAATGAAAGCATTGATTCTTCATATTCACATCTATAGGTGTTGTGTCAGCCTCCATTTGTGTCTTCTTGCCACAAGTCACAAATTCGTCATTAGAATCACCTATGAGATTCAAAGAACTAACAGAACTGTAGGATAAGCTAAAATACTTGTTTCTTACATTGACTTGCTTCTCCACCTTGGTAGCATGCTTAAACTACTTTTTACACGTAATCACTTATATTCACTATCATTTCTATTTTGAAGAGTTATATCTCCGCTTTTGGGATTTACAGCTTGAAAATGGTCAAATCCTTGTAAATGAAAGCATTGATTCTTCATATTCAAATCAATAGGTGTTGTTTTAGCCACCATATGTGTCTTCTTGCTACAACTCCAAAATTCACCATTAGAATCTCCTTTGAAATTGAAAGAACTAACAGATTTGTGGGATAAGCTATAATACTTGTTTCTTACTTTGACTTGCTTCTCCACCTTGGTAGCATGCTTATACTACTTTTGACACTTCATCACTTATATTCACTCTCATTTCTATTTTGAAGAGTTATATCTCCGCTTTTGGGATTTACAGCTTGTAAATGGTCAAATCCTTGTAAATGAAAGCATTGATTCTTCATATTCACATCTATAGGTGTTGTGTCAGCCTCCATATGTGTCTTCTTGCCACAAGTCAAAAATTCGTCATTAGAATCACCTATGAGATTCAAAGAACTAACAGAACTGTGGGATAAGCTATAATACTTGTTTCTTACATTGACTTGCTTCTCCACCTTGGTAGCATGCTTAAACTACTTTTTACACGTAATCACTTATATTCACTATCATTTCTATTTTGAAGAGTTCTATCTCCGCTTTTGGGATTTACAGCTTGTAAATGGTCAAATCCTTGTAAATGAAAGCATTGATTCTTCATATTCACATCAATAGGTGTTGTTTCAGCCTCCATATGTGTCTTCTTGCTACAACTCCAAAATTCACCATTAGAATCTCCTTTGAAATTGAAAGAACTAACAGAACTGTGGGATAAGCTATAATACTTGTTTCTTACTTTCACTTGCTTCTCCACCTTGGTAGCATGCTTATACTACTTTTGACACTTCATCACTTATATTCACTCTCATTTCTATTTTGAAGAGTTATATCTCCGCTTTTGGGATTTACAGCTTGTAAATGGTCAAATCCTTGTAAATGAAAGCATTGATTCTTCATATTCACATCTATAGGTGTTGTGTCAGCCTCCATATGTGTCTTCTTGCCACAAGTCAAAAATTCGTCATTAGAATCACCTATGAGATTCAAAGAACTAACAGAATTGTGGGATAAGCTATAATACTTGTTTCTTACATTGACTTGCTTCTCCACCTTGGTAGCATGCTTAAACTACTTTTTACACGTAATCACTTATATTCACTATCATTTCTATTTTGAAGAGTTATATCTCCGCTTTTGGGATATACAGCTTGAAAATGGTCAAATCCTTGTAAATGAAAGCATTGATTCTTCATATTCAAATCAATAGGTGTTGTTTCAGCCTCCATATGTGTCTTCTTGCTACAACTCCAAAATTCACCATTAGAATCTCCTTTGAAATTGAAAGAACTAACAGAACTGTGGGATAAGCTATAATACTTGTTTCTTACTTTGACTTGCTTCTCCACCTTGGTAGCATGCTTATACTACTTTTGACACTTCATCAATTATATTCACTCTCATTTCTCTTTTGAAGAGTTATATCTGCTCTTTTGGGATTTACAGCTTGTAAATGGTCAAATCCTTGTAAATGAAAGCATTGATTCTCCAAATTCACATCTATAGGTGTTGTGTCAGTCTCCATATGTGTCTTCTTGCCACAAGTCAAAAATTCATCATTAGAATCACCTATGAGATGCAAAGAACTAATTGAACTATGGGATCAGATATAATACTTATTTCTAACATTGACTTGCTTCTCCACCTTGGTAGCATGCTTATACTACTTTTGACACTTCATCACAGATATTCACTCTCATTTCTATTTTGAAGAGTTATATCTCCGCTTTTGGGGATTTACAACATGAAAATGGTCAAATCCTTGTAAATAAAAGCATTGATTCTCCATATTCACATCTATAGGTGTTGTGTCAGCCTCCATATGTGTCTTCTTGCCACAAGTCAAAAATTCATCATTAGAATCACCTATGAATTTCAAAGAACTAATAGAACTGTGGGATAAGCTATAATACTTGTTTCTTACATTGACTTACTTCTCCACCTTGGTAGCATGCTTATACTACTTTTGATACTTCATCACAGATATTCACTCTCATTTCTATTTTGAAGAGTTATATCTCCGCTTTTGGGATTCACAGCTTGTAAATGGTCAAATCCTTGTAAATGAAAGCATTGATTCTTCATATTCACATCAATAGGTGTTGTTTCAGCCTCCATATGTGTCTTATTGCTACAACTCCAAAATTCACCATTTGAATCTCCAATGAGATTGAAAGAACTAACAGAACTGTGGGATAAGCTATAATACTTGTTTCTTACTTTGACATGCTTCTCCACCTTGATAGCATGCTTATACTAGTTTTGACACTTCATCACTTATATTCACTCTCATTTCTATTTTGAAGAGTTATATCTCCGCTTTTGGGATTTACAGCTTGTAAATGGTCAAATCCTTGTAAATGAAAGCATTGATTCTTCATATTCACATCAATAGGTTTTGTTTCAGCCTCCATATGTGTCTTCTTTCTACAACTCCAAAATTCACCATTAGAATCTCCTATGAGATTGAAAGAACTAACAGAACTAATAAGCTATAATACTTGTTTCTTACTTTGACTTGCTTCTCCACCTTGGTAGCATGCTTATACTACTTTTGACACTTCATCAATTATATTCACTCTCATTTCTATTTTGAAGAGTTATATCTCCTCTTTTGGGATTTACAGCTTGTAAATGGTCAAATCCTTGTAAATAAAAGCATTGATTCTCCATATTCACATCTATAGGTGTTGTGTCAGTCTCCATATGTGTCTTCTTGCCACAAGTCAAAAATTCATCATTAGAATCACCTATGAGATGCAAAGAACTAATTGAACTGTGGGATTAGATATAATACTTATTTCTAACATTGACTTGCTTCTCCACCTTCGTAGCATGCTTAAACTACTTTTGACACGTCATCACTTATATTCCCTCTCATTTCTATTTTGAATAGTTATATCTCCGCTTTTGGGGATTTACAACATGAAAATGGTCAAATCCTTGTAAATGAAAGCATTGATTCTCCATATTCACATCTATAGGTGTTGTGTCAGCCTCCATATGTGTGTTCTTGCCACAAGTCAAAAATTCATCATTAGAATCACCTATGAGATTCAAAGAACTAATAGAACTGTGGGATAAGCTATAATACTTGTTTCTTACATTGACTTGCTTCTCCACCTTGGTAGCATGCTTATACTACTTTTGACACATCATCACTTATATTCACTCTCATTTCTATTTTGAAGAGTTATATTTCTGCTTTTGGGATTTACAGCTTGTAAATGGTCAAATCCTTGTAAATGAAAGCATTGATTCTTCATATTCACATCAATAGGTTTTATTTCAACCTCTATATGTGTCTTCTTTCTACAACTCCAAAATTCACCGTTAGAATCTCCTCTGAGATTGAAAGAACAAACAGAACAGTGGGATAAGCTATAATACTTGTTTCTTACTTTGACTTGCTTCTCCACCTTGGTAGCATGCTTATACTACTTTTGACACATTATCACTTATATTCACTCTCATTTCTATTTTGAAGAGTTATATCTCCGCTTTTGGGATTTACAGCTTGTAAATGGTCAAATCCTTGTAAATGAAAGCATTGATTCTTCATATTCACATCTATAGGTGTTGTGTCAGGCTCCATTTGTGTCTTCTTGCCACAAGTCAAAAATTCGTCATTAGAATCACCTATGAGATTCAAAGAACTAACAGAACTGTAGGATAAGCTATAATACTTGTTTCTTACATTGACTTGCTTCTCCACCTTGGTAGCATGCTTAAACTACTTTTTACACGTAATCACTTATATTCACTATCATTTCTATTTTGAAGAGTTATATCTCCGCTTTTGGGATTTACAGCTTGTAAATGGTCAAATCCTTGTAAATGAAAGCATTGATTCTTCATATTCAAATCAATAGGTGTTGTTTCAGCCTCCATATGTGTCTTCCTTCTACAACTCCAAAATTCACCATTAGAATCTCCTTTGAAATTGAAAGAACTAACAGAACTGTGGGATAAGCTATAATACTTGTTTCTTACTTTGACTTGCTTCTCCACCTAGGTAGCATGCTTATACTACTTTTAACACTTCATCACTTATATTCACTCTCATTTCTATTTTGAAGAGTTATATCTCCGCTTTTGGGATTTAAAGCTTGTAAATGGTCAAATCCTTGTAAATGAAAGCATTGATTCTTCATATTCACATCTATAGGTGTTGTGTCAGCCTTCATATGTGTCTTCTTGCCATAAGTCAAAAATTCGTCATTAGAATCACCTATGAGATTCAAAGAACTAACAGAACTGTGGGATAAGCTATAATACTTGTTTCTTACATTGACTTGCTTCTCCACCTTGGTAGCATGCTTAAACTACTTTTTACACGTAATCACTTATATTCACTATCATTTCTATTTTGAAGAGTTATATCTCCGCTTTTGAAATTTAGAGCTTGAAAATGGTCAAATCCTTGTAAATGAAAGCATTGATTCTTCATATTCACACCAATAGGTGTTGTTTCAGCCTCCATATGTGTCTTCTTGCTACAACTCCAAAATTCACCATTAGAATCTCCTTTGAAATTGAAAGAACTAACAGAACTGTGGGATAAGCTATAATACTTGTTTCTTACTTTGACTTGCTTCTCCACCTTGGTAGCATGCTTATACTACTTTTGACACTTCATCACTTATATTCACTCTCATTTCTATTTTGAAAAGTTATATCTCCGCTTTTGGGATTTACAGCTTGAAAATGGGCAAATCCTTGTAAATGAAAGCATTGATTCTTCATATTCACATCAATAGGTGTTGTTTCAGCCTCCATATGTGTTTTCCTCCATATGACTTGCTTCTCCACCTTGGTAGCATGCTTAAACTACTTTTACACGTAATCACTTATATTCACTATCATTTCTATTTTGAAGAGTTATATCTCCGCTTTTGGGATTTACAGCTTGAAAATGGTCAAATCCTTGTAAATGAAAGCATTGATTCTTCATATTCAAATCAATAGGTGTTGTTTTAGCCACCATATGTGTCTTCTTGCTACAACTCCAAAATTCACCATTAGAATCTCCTTTGAAATTGAAAGAACTAACAGAACTGTGGGATAAGCTATAATACTTGTTTCTTACTTTGACTTGCTTCTCCACCTTGGTAGCATGCTTATACTACTTTTGACACTTCATCACTTATATTCACTCTCATTTCTATTTTGAAGAGTTATATCTCCGCTTTTGGGATTTACAGCTTGTAAATGGTCAAATCCTTGTAAATGAAAGCATTGATTCTTCATATTCACATCTATAGGTGTTGCCACAAGTCAAAAATTCGTCATTAGAATCACCTATGAGATTCAAAGAACTAACAGAACTGTGGGATAAGCTATAATACTTGTTTCTTACATTGACTTGCTTCTCCACCTTCGTAGCATGCTTAAACTACTTTTGACACGTCATCACTTATATTCCCTCTCATTTCTATTTTGAATAGTTATATCTCCGCTTTTGGGGATTTACAACATGAAAATGGTCAAATCCTTGTAAATGAAAGCATTGATTCTCCATATTCACATCTATAGGTGTTGTGTCAGCCTCCATATGTGTCTTCTTGCCACAAGTCAAAAATTCATCATTAGAATCACCTATGAGATTCAAAGAACTAATAGAACTGTGGGATAAGCTATAATACTTGTTTCTTACATTGACTTGCTTCTCCACCTTGGTAGCATGCTTATACTACTTTTGACACTTCATCACTATTATTCACTCTCATTTCTATTTTGAAGAGTTATATCTCCGCTTTTGGGATTTACAGCTTGTAAATGGTCAAATCCTTGTAAATGAAAGCATTGATTCTCCATATTCACATCTATAGATGTTGTGTCAGCCTCCATATGTGTCTTCTTGCCACAAGTCAAAAATCCATCATTAGAATCACCTATGAGATGCAAAGAACTAATTGAACTGTGGGATACGATATAATACTTATTTCTAACATTGACTTGCTTCTCCACCTTGGTAGCATGCTTATACTACTTTTGACACATCATCACTTATATTCACTCTCATTTCTATTTTGAAGAGTTATATTTCTGCTTTTGGGATTTACAGCTTGTAAATGGTCAAATCCTTGTAAATGAAAGCATTGATTCTTCATATTCAAATCAATAGGTGTTTTTTCAGCCTCCATATGTGTCTTCCTTCTACAACTCCAAAATTCACCATTAGAATCTCCTTTGAAATTGAAAGAACTAACAGAACTGTGGGATAAGCTATAATACTTGTTTCTTACTTTGACTTGCTTCTCCACCTTGGTAGCATGCTTATACTACTTTTAACACTTCATCACTTATATTCACTCTCATTTCTATTTTGAATAGTTATATCTCCGCTTTTGGGATTTACAGCTTGTAAATGGTCAAATCCTTGTAAATGAAAGCATTGATTCTTCATATTTACATCTATAGGTGTTGTGTCAGCCTTCATATGTGTCTTCTTGCCATAAGTCAAAAATTCGTCATTAGAATCACCTATGAGATTCAAAGAACTAACAGAACTGTGGGATAAGCTATAATACTTGTTTCTTACATTGACTTGCTTCTCCACCTTGGTAGCATGCTTAAACTACTTTTTACACGTAATCACTTATATTCACTATCATTTCTATTTTGAAGAGTTATATCTCTGCTTTTGAAATTTACAGCTTGAAAATGGTCAAATCTTTGTAAATGAAAGCATTGATTCTTCATATTCACATCAATAGGTGTTGTTTCAGCCTCCATATGTGTCTTCTTGCTACAACTCCAAAATTCACCATTAGAATCTCCTTTGTAATTGAAAGAACTAACAGAACTGTGGGATAAGCTATAATACTTGTTTCTTACTTTGACTTGCTTCTCCACCTTGGTAGCATGCTTATACTACTTTTGACACTTCATCACTTATATTCACTCTCATTTCTATTTTGAAAAGTTATATCTCTGCTTTTGGGATTTAAAGCTTGAAAATGGGCAAATCCTTGTAAATGAAAGCATTGATTCTTCATATTCACATCAATAGGTGTTGTTTCAGCCTCTATATGTGTTTTCCTTCTACAACTCCAAAATTCACCATTAGAATCTCCTTTGAAATTGAAAGAACTAACAGAACTGTGGGATAAGCTATAATACTTGTTTCTTACATTGACTTGCTTCTCCACCTTGGTAGCATGCTTATACTACTTTAGACACTTCATCACAGATATTCACTCTCATTTCTATTTTGAAGAGTTATATCTCCGCTTTTGGGATTTACAGCTTGTAAATGGTTAAATCCTTGTAAATGAAAGCATTGATTCTTCATATTCACATCTATAGGTGTTGTGTCAGCCTCCATATGTGTCTTCTTGCCACAAGTCAAAAATTCATCATTAGAATAACCTATGAGATTCAAAGAACTAACAGAACTGTGGGATAAGCTATAATACTTGTTTCTTACATTGACTTACTTCTCCACCTTGGTACCATGCTTAAACTACTTTTTACACGTAATCACTTATATTCACTATCATTTCTATTTTGAAGAGTTATATCTCCGCTTTTGGGATTTACAGCTTGTAAATGGTCAAATCCTTGTAAATGAAAGCATTGATTCTTCATATTCACATCAATAGGTTTTGTTTCAGCCTCCATATGTGTCTTCTTTCTACAACTCCAAAATTCACCATTAGAATCTCCTATGCGATTGAAAGAACTAACAGAACTAATAAGCTATAATACTTGTTTCTTACTTTGACTTGCTTCTCCACCTTGGTAGCATGCTTATACTACTTTTGACACTTCATCAAATATATTCACTCTCATTTCTCTTTTGAAGAGTTATATCTCCTCTTTTGTGATTTACAGCTTGTAAATGGTCAAATCCTTGTAAATGAAAGCATTGATTCTCCATATTCACATCTATAGGTGTTGTGTCAGTCTCCATATGTGTCTTCTTGCCACAAGTCAAAAATTCATCATTAGAATCACCTATGAGATGCAAAGAACTAATTGAACTGTGGGATTAGATATAATACTTATTTCTAACATTGACTTGCTTCTCCACCTTGGTAGCATGCTTATACTACTTTTGACACGTCATCACTTATATTCCCTCTCATTTCTATTTTGAAGAGTTATATCTCGGCTTTTGGGGATTTACAACATGAAAATGGTCAAATCCTTGTAAATGAAAGCATTGATTCTCCATATTCACATCTATAGGTGTTGTGTCAGCCTCCATATGTGTCTTCTTGCCACAAGTCAAAAATTCATCATTAGAATCACGTATGAGATTCAAAGAATTATAAGAACGGGATTGTTTTATTTTTTTTTTTTTTATTTTGACTTGCTTCTCCAGCTTGGTAGCATGCTTATACTACTTTTGACACTTCATCACTATTATTCACTCTCATTTCTATTTTGAAGAGTTATATCTCCGCTTTTGGGATTTACAGCTTGTAAATGGTCAAATCCTTGTAAATGAAAGCATTGATTCTCCATATTCACATCTATAGATGTTGTGTCAGCCTCCATATGTGTCTTCTTGCCACAAGTCAAAAATCCATCATTAGAATGACCTATGAGATGCAAAGAACTAATTGAACTGTGGGATACGATATAATACTTATTTCTAACATTGACTTGCTTCTCCACCTTGGTAGCATGCTTATACTACTTTTGACACATCATCACTTATATTCACTCTCATTTCTATCTTGAAGAGTTATATTTTTCGCTTTTGGGATTTACAGCTTGTAAATGGTCAAATCCTTGTAAATGAAAGCATTGATTCTTCATATTCAAATCAATAGGTGTTTTTTCAGCCTCCATATGTGTCTTCCTTCTACAACTCCAAAATTCACCATTAGAATCTCCTTTGAAATTGAAAGAACTAACAGAACTGTGGGATAAGCTATAATACTTGTTTCTTACTTTGACTTGCTTCTCCACCTTGGTAGCATGCTTATACTACTTTTAACACTTCATCACTTATATTCACTCTCATTTCTATTTTGAATAGTTATATCTCCGCTTTTGGGATTTACAGCTTGTAAATGGTCAAATCCTTGTAAATGAAAGCATTGATTCTTCATATTTACATCTATAGGTGTTGTGTCAGCCTTCATATGTGTCTTCTTGCCATAAGTCAAAAATTCGTCATTAGAATCACCTATGAGATTCAAAGAACTAACAGAACTGTGGGATAAGCTATAATACTTGTTTCTTACATTGACTTGCTTCTCCACCTTGGTAGCATGCTTAAACTACTTTTTACACGTAATCACTTATATTCACTATCATTTCTATTTTGAAGAGTTATATCTCCGCTTTTGAAATTTACAGCTTGAAAATGGTCAAATCTTTGTAAATGAAAGCATTGATTCTTCATATTCACATCAATAGGTGTTGTTTCAGCCTCCATATGTGTCTTCTTGCTACAACTCCAAAATTCACCATTAGAATCTCCTTTGAAATTGAAAGAACTAACAGAACTGTGGGATAAGCTATAATACTTGTTTCTTACTTTGACTTGCTTCTCCACCTTGGTAGCATGCTTATACTACTTTTGACACTTCATCACTTATATTCACTCTCATTTCTATTTTGAAAAGTTATATCTCTGCTTTTGGGATTTAAAGCTTGAAAATGGGCAAATCCTTGTAAATGAAAGCATTGATTCTTCATATTCACATCAATAGGTGTTGTTTCAGCCTCTATATGTGTTTTTTCCTTCTACAACTCCAAAATTCACCATTAGAATCTCCTTTGAAATTGAAAGAACTAACAGAACTGTGGGATAAGCTATAATACTTGTTTCTTACATTGACTTGCTTCTCCACCTTGGTAGCATGCTTATACTACTTTAGACACTTCATCACAGATATTCATTCTCATTTCTATTTTGAAGAGTTATATCTCCGCTTTTGGGATTTACAGCTTGTAAATGGTTAAATCCTTGTAAATGAAAGCATTGATTCTTCATATTCACATCTATAGGTGTTGTGTCAGCCTCCATATGTGTCTTCTTGCCACAAGTCAAAAATTCGTCATTAGAATAACCTATGAGATTCAAAGAACTAACAGAACTGTGGGATAAGCTATAATACTTGTTTCTTACATTGACTTACTTCTCCACCTTGGTACCATGCTTAAACTACTTTTTACACGTAATCACTTATATTCACTATCATTTCTATTTTGAAGAGTTATATCTCCGCTTTTGGGATTTACAGCTTGTAAATGGTCAAATCCTTGTAAATGAAAGCATTGATTCTTCATATTCACATCAATAGGTTTTGTTTCAGCCTCCATATGTGTCTTCCTTTCTACAACTCCAAAATTCACCATTAGAATCTCCTATGCGATTGAAAGAACTAACAGAACTAATAAGCTATAATACTTGTTTCTTACTTTGACTTGCTTCTCCACCTTGGTAGCATGCTTATACTACTTTTGACACTTCATCAAATATATTCACTCTCATTTCTCTTTTGAAGAGTTATATCTCCTCTTTTGTGATTTACAGCTTGTAAATGGTCAAATCCTTGTAAATGAAAGCATTGATTCTCCATATTCACATCTATAGGTGTTGTGTCAGTCTCCATATGTGTCTTCTTGCCACAAGTCAAAAATTCATCATTAGAATCACCTATGAGATGCAAAGAACTAATTGAACTGTGGGATTAGATATAATACTTATTTCTAACATTGACTTGCTTCTCCACCTTGGTAGCATGCTTATACTACTTTTGACACGTCATCACTTATATTCCCTCTCATTTCTATTTTGAAGAGTTATATCTCGGCTTTTGGGGATTTACAACATGAAAATGGTCAAATCCTTGTAAATGAAAGCATTGATTCTCCATAATCACATCTATAGGTGTTGTGTCAGCCTCCATATGTGTCTTCTTGCCACAAGTCAAAAATTCATCATTAGAATCACGTATGAGATTCAAAGAACTAATAGAACTGTGGGATAAGCTATAATACTTGTTTCTTACATTGACTTGCTTCTCCAGCTTGGTAGCATGCTTATACTACTTTTGACACTTCATCACTATTATTCACTCTCATTTCTATTTTGAAGAGTTATATCTCCGCTTTTGGGATTTACAGCTTGTAAATGGTCAAATCCTTGTAAATGAAAGCATTGATTCTCCATATTCACATCTATAGATGTTGTGTCAGCCTCCATATGTGTCTTTTTGCCACAAGTCAAAAATTCATCATTAGAATCACCTATGAGATGCAAAGAACTAATTTAACTGTGGGATAAGATTTAATACTTATTTCTAACATTGACTTGCTTCTCCACTTTGGTAGCATGCTTATACTACTTTTGACAAATCATCACTTATATTCACTCTCATTTCTATTTTGAAGTGTTATATCTCCGCTTTTGGGATTTACAGCTTGAAAATGGTCAAATCCTTGTAAATGAAAGCATTGATTCTTCATATTCGAATCAATAGGTGTTGTTTTAGCCTCCATATGTGTCTTCTTGCTACAACTCCAAAATTCACTATTTGAATCTCCTTTGAAATTGAAAGAACTAACAGAACTGTGGGATAAGCTATAATACTTGTTTCATACTTTGACTTGCTTCTCCACCTTGGTAGCATGCTTATATTACTTTTGACACCTCATCACTTATATTCACTCTCATTTCTATTTTGAAGAGTTATATATCCGCTTTTGGGATTTACAGCTTGTAAATGGTCAAATCCTTGTAAATGAAAGCATTGATTCTTCATATTCACATTTATAGGTGTTGTGTCAGCCTCCATATGTGTCTTCTTGCCACAAGTCAAAAATTCATCATTAGAATCACCTATGAGATTCAAAGAACTAACAGAACTGTGGGATAAGCTATAATACTTGTTTCTTACATTAACTTGCTTCTCCACCTTGGTAGCATGCTTAAACTACTTTTTACACGTAATCACTTATATTCACTATCATTTCTATTTTGAAGAGTTATATCTCCGCTTTTGGGATTTACAGCTTGAAAATGGTCAAATCCTTGTAAATGAAAGCATTGATTCTTCATATTCAAATCAATAGGTGTTGTTTCAGCCTCAATATGTGTCTTCTTGCTACAAGTCCAAAATTCACCATTAGAATCTCCTTTGAAATTGAAAGAACTAACAGAACTGTGGGATAAGCTATAATACTTGTTTCTTACTTTGACTTGCTTCTCCACCTTGGTAGCATGCTTATACTACTTTTGACACTTCATCACTTATATTCACTCTCATTTCTATTTTGAAGAGTTATATCTCCGCTTTTGGGATTTACAGCTTGTAAATGGTCAAATCCTTGTAAATGAAAGCATTGATTCTTCATATTCACATCTATAGGTGTTGTGTCAGCCTCCATATGTGTCTTCTTGCTACAACTCCAAAATTCACCGTTAAAATCTCCTTTGAAATTGAAAGAACAATAATGAACTGTGGGATAAGCTATTATACTTGTTTCTTACTTTGACTTGCTTCTCCACCTTGGTAGCATGCTTATACTACTTTTGACACTTCATTAATTATATATCTCCTCTTTTGGGATTTACAGCTTGTAAATGGTCAAATCCTTTTAAATGAAAGCATTGATTCTCCATATTCACATCTATAGGTGTTGTGTCAGTCTCCCTATGTGTCTTCTTGCCACAAGTCAAAAATTCATCATTAGAATCACCTATGAGATGAAAAGAACTAATTGAACTATGGGTTCAGATATAATACTTATTTCTAACATTGACTTGCTTCTCCACCTTGGTAGCATGCTTATACTACTTTTGACACTTCATCACAGATATTCACTCTCATTTCTATTTTGAAGAGTTATATCTCCGCTTTTGGGGATTTACAACATGAAAATGGTCAAATCCTTGTAAATGAAAGCATTGATTCTCCATATTTACATCTATAGGTGTTGTGTCAGCCTCCATATGTGTCTTCTTGCCACAAGTCAAAAATTCATCATTAGAATCACCTATGAGATTCAAAGAACTAATAGAACTGTGGGATAAGCTATAATACTTGTTTCTTACATTGACTTGCTTCTCCACCTTGGTAGCATGCTTATACTACTTTTGACATTTCATCACTATTATTCACTCTCATTTCTATTTTGAAGAGTTATATCTCCGCTTTTGGGATTTACAGCTTGTAAATGGTCAAATCCTTGTAAATGAAAGCATTGATTCTCCATATTCACATCTATAGATGATGTGGCGGCCACCATACGCTTCTCCTTGTCACAACTCGAAGCTCCACCATTAGAATCACCTATGAGATGCAAAGAACTAATTGAACTGTGGGATACGATATAATACTTATTTCTAACATTGACTTGCTTCTCCACCTTGGTAGCATGCTTATACTAGTTTTGACACATCATCACTTATATTCACTCTCATTTCTATTTTGAAGAGTTATATTTCTGCTTTTGGGATTTACAGCTTGTAAATGGTCAAATCCTTGTAAATGAAAGCATTGATTCTTCATATTCAAATCAATAGGTGTTTTTTCAGCCTCCATATGTGTCTTCCTTCTACAACTCCAAAATTCACCATTAGAATCTCCTTTGAAATTGAAAGAACTAACAGAACTGTGGGATAAGCTATAATACTTGTTTCTTACTTTGACTTGCTTCTCCACCTTGGTAGCATGCTTATACTACTTTTAACACTTCATCACTTATATTCACTCTCATTTCTATTTTGAATAGTTATATCTCCGCTTTTGGGATTTACAGCTTGTAAATGGTCAAATCCTTGTAAATGAAAGCATTGATTCTTCATATTTACATCTATAGGTGTTGTGTCAGCCTTCATATGTGTCTTCTTGCCATAAGTCAAAAATTCAGTCATTAGAATCTCCTATGAGATTAAAAGAACTAACAGAACTGTGGGATAAGCTATAATACTTGTTTCTTACATTGACTTGGTTCTCCACCTTGGTAGCATGCTTGAACTACTTTTTACACGTAATCACTTATATTCACTCTCATTTCTATTTTGAAGAGTTATATCTCGCTCTTTGAAATTTACAGCTTGAAAATGGTCAAATCTTTGTAAATGAAAGCATTGATTCTTCATATTCACATCAATAGGTGTTGTTTCAGCCTCCATATGTGTCTTCTTGCTACAACTCCAAAATTCACCATTAGAATCTCCTTTGAAATTGAAAGAACTAACAGAACTGTGGGATAAGCTATAATACTTGTTTCTTACTTTGACTTGCTTCTCCACCTTGGTAGCATGCTTATACTACTTTTGACACTTCATCACTTATATTCACTCTCATTTCTATTTTGAAAAGTTATATCTCTGCTTTTGGGATTTAAAGCTTGAAAATGGGCAAATCCTTGTAAATGAAAGCATTGATTCTTCATATTCACATCAATAGGTGTTGTTTCAGCCTCCATATGTGTCTTCTTGCTACAGCACTCCATATTCACCATTAGAAACTCCTTTGAAATTGAGAGAACTAACTCAACTGGGGTGTGAGCTATCATATTTTTTGGTTACATTGACTTGCTTCTCCACCTTGGTAGCATGCTTATACTACTTTAGACACTTCATCACAGATATTCACTCTCATTTCTATTTTGAAGAGTTATATCTCCGCTTTTGGGATTTACAGCTTGTAAATGGTTAAATCCTTGTAAATGAAAGCATTGATTCTTCATATTCACATCTATAGGTGTTGTGTCAGCCTCCATATGTGTCTTCTTGCCACAAGTCAAAAATTCGTCATTAGAATAACCTATGAGATTCAAAGAACTAACAGAACTGTGGGATAAGCTATAATACTTGTTTCTTACATTGACTTACTTCTCCACCTTGGTACCATGCTTAAACTACTTTTTACACGTAATCACTTATATTCACTATCATTTCTATTTTGAAGAGTTATATCTCCGCTTTTGGGATTTACAGCTTGTAAATGGTCAAATCCTTGTAAATGAAAGCATTGATTCTTCATATTCACATCAATAGGTTTTGTTTCAGCCTCCATATGTGTCTTCTTTCTACAACTCCAAAATTCACCATTAGAATTTCCTATGCGATTGAAAGAACTAACAGAACTAATAAGCTATAATACTTGTTTCTTACTTTGACTTGCTTCTCCACCTTGGTAGCATGCTTATACTACTTTTGACACTTCATCAAATATATTCACTCTCATTTCTCTTTTGAAGAGTTATATCTCCTCTTTTGTGATTTACAGCTTGTAAATGGTCAAATCCTTGTAAATGAAAGCATTGATTCTCCATATTCACATCTATAGGTGTTGTGTCAGTCTCCATATGTGTCTTCTTGCCACAAGTCAAAAATTCATCATTAGAATCACCTATGAGATGCAAAGAACTAATTGAACTGTGGGATTAGATATAATACTTATTTCTAACATTGACTTGCTTCTCCACCTTGGTAGCATGCTTATACTACTTTTGACACGTCATCACTTATATTCCCTCTCATTTCTATTTTGAAGAGTTATATCTCGGCTTTTGGGGATTTACAACATGAAAATGGTCAAATCCTTGTAAATGAAAGCATTGATTCTCCATATTCACATCTATAGGTGTTGTGTCAGCCTCCATATGTGTCTTCTTGCCACAAGTCAAAAATTCATCATTAGAATCACGTATGAGATTCAAAGAACTAATAGAACTGTGGGATAAGCTATAATACTTGTTTCTTACATTGACTTGCTTCTCCAGCTTGGTAGCATGCTTATACTACTTTTGACACTTCATCACTATTATTCACTCTCATTTCTATTTTGAAGAGTTATATCTCCGCTTTTGGGATTTACAGCTTGTAAATGGTCAAATCCTTGTAAATGAAAGCATTGATTCTCCATATTCACATCTATAGATGTTGTGTCAGCCTCCATATGTGTCTTTTTGCCACAAGTCAAAAATTCATCATTAGAATCACCTATGAGATGCAAAGAACTAATTTAACTGTGGGATAAGATTTAATACTTATTTCTAACATTGACTTGCTTCTCCACTTTGGTAGCATGCTTATACTACTTTTGACAAATCATCACTTATATTCACTCTCATTTCTATTTTGAAGAGTTATATCTCCGCTTTTGGGATTTACAGCTTGAAAATGGTCAAATCCTTGTAAATGAAAGCATTGATTCTTCATATTCGAATCAATAGGTGTTGTTTTAGCCTCCATATGTGTCTTCTTGCTACAACTCCAAAATTCACTATTTGAATCTCCTTTGAAATTGAAAGAACTAACAGAACTGTGGGATAAGCTATAATACTTGTTTCTTACTTTGACTTGCTTCTCCACCTTGGTAGCATGCTTATACTACTTTTGACACTTCATCACTTATATTCACTCTCATTTCTATTTTGAAGAGTTATATATCCGCTTTTGGGATTTACAGCTTGTAAATGGTCAAATCCTTGTAAATGAAAGCATTGATTCTTCATATTCACATCTATAGGTGTTGTGTCAGCCCATATGTGTCTTCTTGCCACAAGTCAAAAATTCATCATTAGAATCACCTATGAGATTCAAAGAACTAACAGAACTGTGGGATAAGCTATAATACTTGTTTCTTACATTAACTTGCTTCTCCACCTTGGTAGCATGCTTAAACTACTTTTTACACGTAATCACTTATATTCACTATCATTTCTATTTTGAAGAGTTATATCTCCGCTTTTGGGATTTACAGCTTGAAAATGGTCAAATCCTTGTAAATGAAAGCATTGATTCTTCATATTCAAATCAATAGGTGTTGTTTCAGCCTCAATATGTGTCTTCTTGCTACAAGTCCAAAATTCACCATTAGAATCTCCTTTGAAATTGAAAGAACTAACAGAACTGTGGGATAAGCTTATAATACTTGTTTCTTACTTTGACTTGCTTCTCCACCTTGGTAGCATGCTTATACTACTTTTTGACACTTCATCACTTATATTCACTCTCATTTCTATTTTGAAGAGTTATATCTCCGCTTTTGGGATTTACAGCTTGTAAATGGTCAAATCCTTGTAAATGAAAGCATTGATTCTTCATATTCACATCTATAGGTGTTGTGTCAGCCTCCATATGTGTCTTCTTGCTACAACTCCAAAATTCACCGTTAAAATCTCCTTTGAAATTGAAAGAACTAACAGAACTGTGGGCTAAGCTATTATACTTGTTTCTTACTTTGACTTGCTTCTCCACCTTGGTAGCACTTATACTACTTTTGACACTTCATTAATTATATATCTCCTCTTTTGGGATTTACAGCTTGGAAATGGTCAAATCCTTTTAAATGAAAGCATTGATTCTCCATATTCACATCTATAGGTGTTGTGTCACTCTCCCTATGTGTCTTCTTGCCACAAGTCAAAAAATCGTAATAAGGTTCACCTGTGAAATGGAAAGAACTAATGGAACCACCGGTTCAGATATAATACTTATTTCTAACATTGACTTGCTTCTCCACCTTGGTAGCATGCTTATACTACTTTTGACACTTCATCACAGATATTCACTCTCATTTCTATTTTGAAGAGTTATATCTCCGCTTTTGGGGATTTACAACATGAAAATGGTCAAATCCTTGTAAATGAAAGCATTGATTCTCCATATTCACATCTATAGGTGTTGTGTCAGCCTCCATATGTGTCTTCTTGCCACAAGTCAAAAATTCATCTTAGAATCACCTATGAGATTCAAAGAACTAACAGAACTATGGGATAAGCTATAATACTTGTTTCTTACATTGACTTGCTTCTCCACCTTGGTAGCATGCTTATACTACTTTTGACACGTAATCACTTATATTAACTAACATTTCTATTTTGAAGAGTTATATCTCCGCTTTTGGGATTTACAGCTTGAAAATGGTCAAATCCTTGTAAATGAAAGCCTTGATTCTTCATTATCACATCAATAGGTGTTGTTTAAGCCTCCATATGTGTCTTCTTGCTACAACTCCAAAATTCACCATTAGAATCTCCTTTGAAATTGAAAGAACTAACAGAACTGTGGGATAAGCTATAATACTTGTTTCTTACTTTGACTTCCTTCTCCACCTTGGTAGCATGCTTATACTACTTTTGACACTTCATCACTTATATTCACTCTCATTTCTATTTTAAAGAGTTATATCTCCGCTTTTGGGATTTACAGCTTGTAAATGGTCAAATCCTTGTAAATGAAAGCATTGATTCTTCATATTCACATCAATAGGATTTATTTCAGCCTCTATATGTGTCTTCTTTCTACAACTCCAAAATTCACCATTAGAATCTCCTCTGAAATTGAAAGAACTAACAGAACAGTGGGATAAGCTATAATACTTGTTTCTTACTTTGACTTGCTTCTCCACCTTGGTAGCATGCTTATACTACTTTTGACACATTATCACTTATATTCACTCTCATTTCTATTTTGAAGAGTTATATCTCCGCTTTTGGGATTTACAGCTTGTAAATGGTCAAATCCTTGTAAATGAAAGCATTGATTCTTCATATTCACATCTATAGGTGTTGTGTCAGCCTCCATTTGTGTCTTCTTCCCACAAGTCAAAAATTCGTCATTAGAATCACCTATGAAATTCAAAGAACTAACAGAACTGTAGGATAAGCTATAATACTTGTTTCTTACATTGACTTGCTTCTCCACCTTGGTAGCATGCTTAAACTACTTTTTACACGTAATCACCTATATTCACTATCATTTCTATTTTGAAGAGTTATATCTCCGCTTTTGGGATTTACAGCTTGAAAATGGTCAAATCCTTGTAAATGAAAGCATTAATTCTTCATATTCAAATCAATAGGTGTTGTTTCAGCCTCCATATGTGTCTTCTTGCTACAACTCCAAAATTCACCATTAGAATCTCCTATGAGATTAAAAGAACTAACGGAACTGTGGGATAAGCTATAATACTTGTTTCTTACTTTGACTTGCTTCTCCACCTTGGTAGCATGCTTATAATACTTTTGACACTTCATCAATTATATTCACTCTCATTTCTCTTTTGAAGAGGTATATCTCCGCTTTTGGGATTTACAGCTTGTAAATGGTCAAATTCTTGTAAATGAAAGCATTGATTCTCCATATTCACATCTATAGGTGTTAGTGTCAGCCTCCATATGTGTCTTCTTGCCACAAGTCAAAAATTCGTCATTAGAATCACCTATGAGATTCAAAGAACTAACAGAACTGTGGGATAAGCTATAATACTTGTTTCTTACATTGACTTGCTTCTCCACCTTGGTAGCATGCCTAAACTACTTTTTACACGTAATCACTTATATTCACTATCATTTCTATTTTGAAGAGTTATATCTCCGCTTTTGGGATTTACAACTTGAAAATGGTCAAATCCTTGTAAATGAAAGCATTGATTCTTCATATTCACATCAATAGGTGTTGTTTCAGCCTCCATATGTGTTTTCCTTCTACAACTCCAAAATTCACCATTAGAATCTCCTTTGAAATTGAAAGAACTAACAGAACTATGGGATAAGCTATAATACTTGTTTCTTACATTGACTTGCTTCTCCACCTTGGTAGCATGCTTAAACTACTTTTTACACGTAATCACTTATATTAACTAACATTTCTATTTTGAAGAGTTATATCTCCGCTTTTGGGATTTACAGCTTGAAAATGGTCAAATCCTTGTAAATGAAAGCCTTGATTCTTCATATTCACATCAATAGGTGTTGTTTAAGCCTCTATATGTGTCTTCTTGCTACAACTCCAAAATTCACCATTAGAATCTCCTTTGAAATTGAAAGAACTAACAGAACTGTGGGATAAGCTTATAATACTTATTTCTTTGACTTGCTTTCTCCACCTTGGTAGCATGCTTATACTACTTTTGACACTTCATCACTTATATTCACTCTCATTTCTATTTTAAAGAGTTATATCTCCGCTTTTGGGATTTACAGCTTGTAAATGGTCAAATCCTTGTAAATGAAAGCAGTGATTCTTCATATTCACATAAATAGGTGTTGTATCAGCCTCCATATGTGTTTTCCTTCTACAACTCCAAAATTCACCATTCGAATCTCCTTTGAAATTGAAAGAACTAACAGAACTGTGGGATAAGCTATAATACTTGTTTCTTACATTGACTTGCTTCTCCACCTTGGTAGCATGCTTAAACTACTTTTTACACGTAATCACTTATATTCACTATCATTTCTATTTTGAAGAGTTATATCTCCGCTTTTGGGATTTACAGTTTGAAAATGGTCAAATCCTTGTAAATGAAAGCATTGATTCTTCATTATCACATCAATAGGTGTTGTTTAAGCCTCTATATGTGTCTTCTTGCTACAACTCCAAAATTCACCATTAGAATCTCCTTTGAAATTGAAAGAACTGACAGAACCTGGGATAAGCTATAATACTTGTTTCTTACTTTGACTTGCTTCTCCACCTTGGTAGCATGCTTATACTACTTTTGACACTTCATCACTTATATTCACTCTCATTTCTATTTTGAAGAGTTATATCTCCGCTTTTGGGATTTACAGCTTGTAAATGGTCAAATCCTTGTAAATGAAAGCATTGATTCTTCATATTCACATCTATAGGTGTTGTGTCAGCCTCCATATGTGTCTTCTTGCCACAAGTCAAAAATTCACCATTAGAAACTCCTATAAGATTCAAAGAACTAACAGAACTGTGGGATAAGCTATAATACTTGTTTCTTACATTGACTTGCTTCTCCACCTTGGTAGCATGCTTAAACTACTTTTTACACGTAATCACTTTTATTCACTATCATTTCTATTTTGAAGAGTTATATCTCCGCTTTTGGGATTTACAGCTTGAAAATGGTCAAATCCTTGTAAATGGAAGCATTGATTCTTCATATTCACATTAATAGGTGTTGTTTCAGCCTCCATATGTGCTTCTTGCTACAACTCCAAAATTCACCATTAGAATCTCCTATGAGATTAAAAGAACTAATAGAACTGTGTGATAAGCTATAATACTTGTTTCTTACTTTGACTTGCTTCTCCACCTTGGTAGCATGCTTATAATAATTTTGACACTTCATCAATTATATTCACTCTCATTTCTCTTTTGAAGATGTATATCTCCGCTTTTGGGATTTACAGCTTGTAAATGGTCAAATCCTTGTAAATGAAAGCATTGATTTTCCATATTCACATCTATAGGTGTTGTGTCAGCCTCCATATGTGTCTTCTTGCCACAAGTCAGAAATTCATCATTAGAATCACCTATGAGATGCAAAGAACTAACAGAACTGTGGGATAATCTATAATACTTGTTTCTTACTTTGACTTGCTTCTCCACCTTGGTAGCATGCTTAAACTACTTTTGACACTTCATCACTTATATTCACTATCATTTCTATTTTGAAGAGTTATATCTCCGCTTTTGGGATTTACAGCTTGAAAATCGTCAAATCCTTGTAAATGAAAGCATTGATTCTTCATATTCACATCAATAGGTATTGTTTCAGCCTCCATATGTGTCTTCTTGCTACAACTCCAAAATTCACCATTAGAATCTCCTTTGAAATTAAAAGAACTAACAGAACTGTGGGATAAGCTATAATACTTGTTTCTTACTTTGACTTGCTTCTCCACCTTGGTAGCATGCTTATACTACTTTTGACACTTCATCACTTATATTCACTCTCATTTCTATTTTGTAGAGTTATATCTCCGCTTTTGGGATTTAAAGCTTCAGAAATGGTCAAATCCTTGTAAATGAAAGCATTGATTCTTCATATTCACATCTATAGGTGTTGTTTCAGCCTCCATGTGTGTCTTCTTTCTACAACTCCAAAATTCACCATTAGAATCTCCTATGAGATTGGAAAGAACTAACAGAACTGTGGGATAAGCTATAATACTTGTTTCATACTTTGACTTGCTTTCACCACCTTGGTAGCATTCTTATACTACTTTTTGACACGTCATCACTTATATTCACTCTCATTTATATTTTGAAGAGTTATATCTCCGCTTTTGGGATTTACACTAGAAAATGGTCAAATCCTTGTAAATGAAAGCATTGATTCTTCATATTCAAATCAATAGGTGTTGTTTCAGCCTCCATAGTGTCTTCTTGCTACAACTCCAAAATTCACCATTAGACACTCCTATGGGATTCTAAGAACCAATAGAACTGTGGGCTAAGCTATAATACTTGTTTCTTACTTTGCCTTGCTTCTCCACCTTGGTAGCATGCTTCTAATACTTTTGACACTTCATCCATTATATTCACTCTCATTTCTATTTTGAAGAGGTATATCTCCGCTTTTGGGATTTACAACTTGTAAATGGTCAAATTCTTGTAAATGAAAGCATTGATTCTCCATATTCACATCTATAGGTGTTGTGTCAGCCTCCATATGTCTTTGCCACAAGTCAAAATTCATTAGAATCACCTATGAGATTCAAAGAACTAACAGAACTGTGGGATAAGCTATAATACTTGTTTCTTACATTGACTTGCTTCTCCACCTTGGTAGCATGCTTAAACTACTTTTTTACACGTAATCACTTATATTCACTATCATTTCTATTTTGAAGAGTTATATCTCCGCTTTTGGGATTTACAACTTGAAAATGGTCAAATCCTTGTAAATGAAAGCATTGATTCTTCATATTCACATCAATAGGTGTTGTTTCAGCCTCCATATGTGTTTTCCTTCTACAACTCCAAAATTCACCATTAGAATCTCCTTTGAAATTGAAAGAACTAACGTAGAACTATGGGATAAGCTATAATACTTGTTTCTTACATTGACTTGCTTCTCCACCTTGGTAGCATGCTTAAACTACTTTTTTACACGTAATCACTTATATTCACTATCATTTCTATTTTGAAGAGTTATATCTCCGCTTTTGGGATTTACAGCTTGAAAATGGTCAAATCCTTGTAAATGAAAGCATTGATTCTTCATTATCACATCAATAGGTGTTGTTTAAGCCTCTATATGTGTCTTCTTGCTACAACTCCAAAATTCACCATTAGAATCTCCTTTGAAATTTAAAGAACTAACAGAACTGTGGGATAAGCTATAATACTTGTTTCTTACTTTCACTTGCTTCTCCACCTTGGTAGCATGCTTAAACTACTTTTGACACTTCATCACTTATATTCACTATCATTTCTATTTTGAAGAGTTATATCTCCGCTTTTGGGATTTACAGCCTGAAAATCGTCAAATCCTTGTAAATGAAAGCATTGATTCTTCATATTCACATCAATAGGTGTTGTGTCAGCCTCCATATGTGTCTTCTTGCCACAAGTCAAAATTCGTCATTAGAATCACCTATGAGATTCAAAGAACTAACAGAACTGTGGGATAAGTTTATAATACTTGTTTCTTACATTGACCTGGTTCTCCACCTTGGTAGCATGCTTGACCTACTTTTTCCACGTAATCACTTATATTCACTCTCATTTCTATTTTGAAGAGTTATATCTCCGCTTTTGGGATTTACAGCTTGTAAATGGTCAAATCCTTGTAAATGAAAGCATTGATTCTTCATATTCATATCAGTGGATGTTGTTTCATCCTCCATATGTCTCTTCTTGCTACAACTCCCAAATTCACCATTAGAATCTCCTATGAGATTAAAAGAACTAATAGAACTGTGGGATAAGCTATAATACTTGTTTCTTACTTTGACTTGCTTCTCCACCTTGGTAGCATGCTTATAATAATTTTGACACTTCATTAATTATATTCACTCTCATTTCTCTTTTGAAGATGTATATCTCCGCTTTTGGGATTTACAGCTTGTAAATGGTCAAATCCTTGTAAATGAAAGCATTGATTCTCCATATTCACATCTATAGGTGTTGTGTCAGCCCTCCATATGTGTGTCTTGCCATAAGTCAAAAATTCATCATTAGAATCACCTATGAGATGCAAAGAACTAATTGAACTGTGGGATAAGATATAATACTTATTTCTAACATTGACTTGCTTCTCCACCTTGGTAGCATGCTTATACTACTTTTGACACGTCATCACTTATATTCACTATCATTTCTATATTTAAGAGTAATATCTCCGCTTTTGGGGTTTACAGTTTGAAAATGGCCAAATCCTTGACAATGAAACCAGTGACTCTTCATATTCACATCAATAAGTGTTGTTTAAACCTCCATATGTGTTTTCCTTCTACAACTCCAAAATTCACCATTAGAATCTCCTTTGAAATTGAAAGTACTAACAGAACTGTGGGATAAGCTATAATACTTGTTTCTTACTTTGACTTCGCTTCTCCACCTTGGTAGCATGCTTAAACTACTTTTTTACACGTAATCACTTATGTTCACTATCATTTCTATTTTGAAGAGTTATATCTCCACTTTTGGGATTTACAACTTGAAAATGGTCAAATCCTTGTAAATGAAGGCATTGATTCTTCATATTCACATCGATAGGTGTTGTTCCAGCCTCCATATGTCTTCTTGCTACAACTCCAAAATTCACCATTAGAATCTCCTTTGAAATTGAAAAGAACTAACAGCACTGTGGGATAAGCTTTATATTATTTGTTTCTTTACTTTGACTTGCTTCTCCCCCTCGTTACCTTGCTTATACTACTTTTGACACTTCATCACTTATATTCCCTCTCATTTCTATTTTGAAGAGTTATATCTCCTCTTCTTGGATTTACAGCTTGTACATGGTCAAATCCTTGTAAATGAAAGCATTGATTCTTCATATTCACATCTATAGGTGTTAGGTCAGCCTCCATATGTGTCTTCTTGCCATAACTCAAAAATTCATTAGAATCACCTATGAGATTCAGGAGAACTAACAGAACTGGGATAAGCTATAATACTTGTTTCTTACATTGACTTGCTTCTCAACCTGGGTAGCATGCTTAAACTACTTTTTTACACTTATATTCACTATCATTTCTATTTTGAAGAGTTATATCTCCGCTTTTTGGATTTACAGACTTGAAAATGGTTAAATCATTGTAAATGAAAGCATTGATTTTTCATATTCACATCAATAGGTGTTGTTTCAGCCTCCATATGTGTCTTCTCTACAACTCCAAAATTCACCATTAGAATCTCCTTTGAAATTGAAAGAACTAACAGAATCGGGATAAGTTTATAATATTTATTTCTTACTTTGACTTGCTTTCTCACCTTGGTAGCATGCTTATACTACTTTTGACACTTCATCACTTATATTCACTCTTATTTCTATTTTGAAGAGTTATATATCCGCTTTTGGGATTTACAGCTTGTAAATGGTCAAATCCTTGTAAATGAAAGCATTGACTCTTCATATTCACATCTATCGGTGTTGTGTCAGCCTCCATATGTGTCTTCTTGTCACAAGTCAAAAATTCGTCATTAGAATCACCTTATTTTAGAGTCAAAGAACTAATAGAACTGCTCGGATAAGCTAGAATACTTGTTTCTTACATTGACTTGCTTCTCCACCTTGGTAGCATGCGTAACTACTTTTTACACGTAATCACTTTTATTCACTATCATATCTATTTTGAAGAGTTATATCTCCGCTTTTGGGATTTATAGCTTGAAAATGGTCAAATCCTTGTAAATGAAAGCATTGATTCTTCATATTCACATCAATAGGTGTTGTTTCAGCCTCCATATGTGTCTTCTTGCTTCAACTCCAAAATTCACCATTAGAATCTCCTATGAGATTGAAAGAACTAACAGAACTGTGGGATAAGCTATAATACTTGTTTCTTACTTTGACTTGCTTCTCCACCTTGGTAGCATGCTTATACTACTTTTGACACTTCATCACTTATATTCACTCTCATTTCTATTTTGAAGAGTTATATCTCCACTTTTGGGATTTACAGCTTGTAAATGGTCAAATCCTTGTAAATGAAAGCATTGATTCTTCATATTCACATCAATAGGTGTTGTGTCAGCCTCCATATGTGTCTTCTTGCCATAAGTCAAAAATTCATCATTAGAATCACCTATGAGATGCAAAGAACTAATTGAACTGTGGGATAAGAATACTTATTTCTAACATTGACTTGCTTCTCCACCTTGGTAGCATGCTTATACTACTTTTGACACGCCATCACTTATATTCACTATCATTTCTATTTTGAAGAGTTATATCTCCGCTTTTGGGATTTACAGCTTGAAAATGGTCAAATCCTTTGTAAATGAAAGCATTGATTCTTCATATTCACATCAATAGGTGTTGTTTCAGCCTCCATATGTGTCTTCTTGCTACAACTCCAAAATTCACCATTAGAATCTCCTTTGAAATTGAAAGAACTAACAGAACTGTGGGATAAGCTATAATATTTGTTTCTTACTTTGACTTGCTTCTCCACCTTGGTAGCATGCTTATACTACTTTTGACACTTCATCACTTATATTCACTCTCATTTCTATTTTGAAGAGTTATATCTCCGCTTTTGGGATTTACAGCGTGTACATGGTCAAACCCTTGTAAATGAAAGCATTGATTCTTCATATTCACATCTATAGATGTTGTGTCCGCCTCCATATCTCTCTCCTTGCAATAACCCCAAAAGTCGTCATTAGAATCACCTATGAGATTCAAAGAACTAACAGAACTGTGGAATAAGCTATAATACTTGTTTCTTACATTGACTTGCTTCTCAACCTGGGGTAGCATGCTTAAACTACTTTTTTACACTTATATTCACTATCATTTCTATTTTGAAGAGTTATATCTCCGCTTTTGGGATTTACAGCTTGAAAATGGTTAAATCATTGTAAATGAAAGCATTGATTCTTCATATTAACATCAATAGGTGTTGTTTCAGCCTCCATATGTGTCTTCTTGCTACAACTCCAAAATTTACCATTAGAATCTCCTTTGAAATTGAAAGAACTAACAGAACTGTGGATAAACTATAATATTTATTTCTTACTTTGAGTTGCTTCTCCACCTTGGTAGCATGCTTATACTACTTTTGACACTTCATCACTTATATTCACTCTCATTTCTATTTTGAAGAGTTATATCTCCGCTTTTGGGATTTACAGCTTGTAAATGGTCAAATCCTTGTAAATGAAAGCATTGATTCTTCATATTCACATCTATAGGTTTTGTGTCAGCCTCCATATGTGTCTTCTTGCCACAAGTCAAAATTCGTCATTTGAATCACCTATTAGAGTGAAAGAACTAACAGAATCGGTCGGATAAGCTATAATACTTGTTTTTACATTGACTTGCTTCTCCACCTTGGTAGCATGCGTAAACTACTTTTTTACACGTAATCACTTTTATTCACTATCATTTCTATTTTGAAGAGTTATATCTCCGCTTTTTGGGATTTATAGCTTCGAAAATGGTCAAATCCTTGTAAATGAAAGCATTGAATCTTCATATTCACATCAATAGGTGTTGTTTCAGCCTCCATATGTGTCTTCTTGCTAACCCCAAAATTCACCATTAGAATCTCCTATGAGATCGAAAGAACTAGCGGACCTGTGGGATCAGCTATAATACTTGTTTCTTACTTTGACTTGCTTCTCCACCTTGGTAGCATGCTTATACTACTTTTGACACTTCATCACTTATATTCACTCTCATTTCTATTTTGAAGAGTTATATCTCCGCTTTTGGGATTTACAACTTGTAAATGCTCAAATCTTTGTAGATGAGTGCATTGATTCTTCATATTCACATCAATAGGTGTTGTGTCAGCCTCCATATGTGCTTCTTGCCATAAGTCAAAAATTCATCATTAGAATCACCTATGAGATGCAAAGAACTAATTGAACTGTGGGATAAGAATACTTATTTCTAACATTGACTTGCTTTCCCACCTTGGTAGCATGCTTATACTACTTTTGACACGTCCATCACTTATATTCACTATCATTTATATTTTGAAGAGTTATATCTCCGCTTTTGGGATTTAGAGCTTGAAAATGGTCAAACCTTGTCAATGAAACCATTGATTCTTCATATTCACATCAATAGGTGTTGTTTCAGCCTCCATATGTGTTTTCCTTCTACAACTCCAAAATTCACCATTAGAATCTCCTTTGAAATTGAAAGAACTAACAGAACTGTGGGATAAGCTATAATACTTGTTTCTTACTTTGACTTGCTTCTCCACCTTGGTAGCATGCTTGAACTACTTTTTACACGTAATCACTTATATTCACTATCATTTCTATTTTGAAGAGTTATATCTCCGCTTTTGGGATTTACAACTTCTGAAAATGGTCAAATCCTTGTAAATGAAAGCATTGATTCTTCATATTCACATCAATAGGTGTTGTTTCAGCCTCCATATGTGTCTTCTTGGTACAACTCCAAAATTCACCATTAGAATCCCCCTTGGAATTGAAAGAACTAACAGAACTGTGGGATAAGCTTATAATATTTGTTTCTTTACTTTGACTTGCTTTCTCCACCTTAGTAGCATGCTTATACTACTTTTGACACTGCATCACTTAGATTCACTCTCATCTCTAGTTTGAAGAGTTATATCTCCGCTTTTAGGATTTACAGCTTGTAAATGGTCAAATCCTTGTAAATGAAAGCATTGATTCTTCATATTCACATCTATAGGTGTTGTGTCAGCCTCCATATGTGTCTTCTTGCCACAAGTCAAAAATTCATCATTAGAATCACCTATTAGAGTCAAAGAACTAACAGAACTGTGGGATAAGCTATAATACTTGTTTCTTACTTTGACTTGCTTCTCCACCTTGGTAGCATGCTTCAACTACTTTTTTACACGTAATCACTTTTTATTCACTATCATTTCTATTTTGAAGAGTTATATCTCCGCTTTTGGGATTTATAGCTTGAAAATGGTCAAATCCTTGTCATTTAAATTATTGTTTCTTCATATTCACATGAATAGGTGTTGTTTAAGCCTCCATGTGTGTCTTCTGGCTACAACTCCCAAATTCACCAATAGAAACTCCTATGAGATTCAAAGAACTATATGAACTGTGAGATAAGCTATAATGCTTGTTTCTTACTTTGACTTGCTTCTCCACCTTGGTAGCATGCTTATACTACTTTTGACACTTCATCACTTATATTCACTCTCATTTCTATTTTGAAGAGTTATATCTCCGCTTTTGGGATTTACATAGCATAAATGGTCAAATCCTTGTAAATGAAAGCATTGATTCTTCATATTCACATCAATAGGGTGAGGTCAGCCTCCATATGTGTCTTCTTGCCATAAGTCAAAAATTCATCATTAGAATCACCTATGAGATGCAAAGAACTAATTGAACTGTGGGATAAGAATACTTATTTCTAACATTGACTTGCTTCTCCACCTTGGTAGCATGCTTATACTCCTTTTGACACGTCATCACTTATATTCACTATCATTTATATTTTGAAGAGTTATATCTCCGCTTTTGGGATTTACAGCTTGAAAATGGTCAAACCTTGTAAATGAAAGCATTGATTCTTCATATTCACATCAATAGGTGTTGTTTCAGCCTCCATATGTTTTCTTTCTCACAACCCAAAATTCACCGTTAGAAACTCCTATGAGATTCAAAGAACTAACAGAACTGTGGGATAAGCTATAATACTTGTTTCTTACTTTGACTTGCTTCTCCACCTTGGTAGCATGCTTGAACTACTTTTTACACGTAATCACTTATATTCACTATCATTTCTATTTTGAAGAGTTATATCTCCGCTTTTGGGATTTACAACTTGAAAATGGTCAAATCCTTGTAAATGAAAGCATTGATTCTTCATATTCACATCAATAGGTGTTGTTTCAGCCTCCATATGTGTCTTCTTGCTACAACTCCCAAATTCACCAATAGAATCTCCTTTGAAATTGAAAGAACTAATAGAACTGGGATAAGCTATAATACTTGTTTCTTTAATTTTGACTTGCTTCCACCTTGGTAGCATGCCTGAACTACTTTTTACACGTAATCACTTATATTCACTATCATTTCTATTTTGAAGAGTTATATCTCCGCTTTTGGGATTTACAACCTGAAAATGGTCAAACCTTGTAAATGAAAGCATTGATTCTTCATATTCACATCAATAGGTGTTGTTTCAGCCTCCATATGTGTCTTCTTGGTACAACTCCAAAATTCACCATTAGAATCTCCTTGAAATTGAAAGAACTAACAGAACTGTGGGATAAGCTATAATATTTGTTTCTTACTTTGACTTCTCCACCTTGGTAGCATGCTTATACTACTTTTGACACTTCATCACTTATATTCACTCTCATTTCTATTTTGCAGAGTGATATCTCCGCTTTTGGGATTTACAGCTTGTCATTGGTTAAATCCTTGTAAATGAAAGCATTGATTCTTCATATTCACATCTATAGGTGTTGGTCAGCCTCCATATGTCTTCTTGCCACAAGTCAAAAATTTGTCATTAGAATCACCTATTAGAGTCAAAGAACTAACAGAACTGTGGGATAAGCTATAATACTTGTTTCTTACATTGACTTGCTTCTCCACCTTGGTAGCATGTGTAAACTACTTTTTACACGTAATCACTTTTATTCACTATCATTTCTATCTTGAAGGGTCATAACTCCGTTTTTAGGATTCTTAGCTTGAAAATTGTCAAATCCTTGGAAATGAAAGCTTTGATTCTTCATATTCACATCAATAGGTGTTGTTTAAACCTCCATATGTGTCTTCTTGCTACAACTCTGAAATTCCACCATTAGAATCTCCTATGAGATCGAAAGAACTAACAGAACTGGGATAAGTTATAATACTTGGTTTCTTACTTTGATTTGCTTCTCCACCTTGGTAGCATGCTTATACTACTTTTGACACTTCATCACTTATATTCACTCTCATTTCTATTTTGAAGAGTTATATCTCCGCTTTTGGGATTTATAACTTGTAAATGGTCAAATCCTTGTAAATGAAAGCATTGATTCTTCATATTCACATCAATAGGTGTTGTGTCAGCCTCCATATGTGTCTTCTGCCATAAGTCAAAAATTCATCATTAGAATCACCTATGAGATTCAAAGAACTAATTATGGGATAAGAAGACTTATTTCTAACATTGAATTGCTTCTCCACCTTGGTAGCATGCTTATACTACTTTTGACACGTCATCACTTATATTCACTATCATTTCTATTTTGAAGAGTTATATCTCCGCTTTTGGGATTTACAACTTGAAAATGGTCAAACCTTGTAAATGAAAGCATTGATTCTTCATATTCACATCAATAGGTGTTGTTTCAGCCTCCATATGTGTTTTCTTTCTACAACTCCAAAATTCACCATTAGAATCTCCTTTGAAATTGAAAGTAACTAACAGAACTGTGGAAAAGCTATAATACTTGTTTCTTACTTTGACTTGCTTTCTCCACCTTGGTAGCATGCTTAAACTACTTTTTACACGTAATCACTTATATTCACTATCATTTCTATTTTGAAGAGTTATATCTCCGCTTTTGGGATTTACAACTTGAAAATGGTCAAATCCTTGTAAATGAAAGCATTGATTCTTCATATTCACATCAATAGGTGTTGTTTCAGCCTCCATATGTGTCTTCTTGCTACAACTCCAAAATTCACCATTAGAATCTCCTTTGAAATAGAAAAGAACTAATAGAACCGTGGGATAAGCTATAATACTTGTTTCTTGACTTGCTTCTCCACCTTGCGTAGCATGCTTGAACTACTTTTTACACGTAATCACTTATATTCACTATCATTTCTATTTTGAAGAGTTATATCTCCGCTTTTGGGATTTACAATTTGAAAATGGTCAAATCCTTGTAAATGAAAGCATTGATTCTTCAAATTCACATCAATAGGTGTTGCTTTCAGCCTCCATATGTGTCCTTCGTTGTACAACTCCAAAATTCACCATTAGAATCTCCTTTGAAATTAAAAGAACTAACAGAACTGGGGGATAAGCTATAATGTGTGTTTCTTAGTTTGTCTTGCTTCTCCACCTTGGTAAAGCATGCTTATACTACTTTTGACACTACACCACTTATATTCACTCTCATTTCTATTTTGAAGAGTTATATCTCCCTTGGGATTTACAGCTTGTAAATGGTCAAATCTTGTAAATGAAAGCATTGATTATTCATATTCACATCTATAGGTGTTGTGTCAGCCTCCATATGTGTCTTCTTCCCATAACTCAAAAAATTCATCATTAGAATCACCCATGAGATTCAAAGAACTAACAGAACTGGGATAAGCTATAATACTTGCTTTCTTACATTGACTTGCTTTCTCAACCTTGGTAGCATGCTTAAACTACTTTTTACACTTAATATTCACTATCTTTTTCTATTTGAAGAGTTATATCTCCGCTTTTGGGATTTACAGCTTGAAAATGGTTAAATCATTGTAAATGAAAGCATTGATTCTTCATATTCACATCAATAGGTTGTTTCAGCCTCCATATGTGTCTTCTTGCTACAACTCCAAAATTCACCATTAGAATCTCCTTTGAAATTGGAAGAACTAACAGAACTGTGGGATAAGCTATAATATTTGTTTCTTACTTTGACTTGCTTTCTCCACCTTGGTAGCATGCTTATACTACTTTTGACACTTCATCACTTATATTCACTCTCATTTCTATTTTGAAGAGTTATATCTCGCTTTTGGGATTTACAGCTTATAAATGGTCAAATCCTTGTAAATGAAAGCATTGATTCTTCATATTCACATCTATAGGTGTTGTTCAGCCTCCATATGTGTCTTCTTGCCACAAGTCAAAATTCGCCATTAGAATCACCTATTAGAGTCAAAGAACTAATGTAACTGTGGGATAAGCTATAATACTTGTTTCTCATTGACTTGCTTCTCCACCTTGGTAGCATGCGTAAACTACTTTTTTACACGTAATCACTTTTATTCACTATCATTTCTATTTTGAAGAGTTATATCTCCGCTTTTGGGATTTATAGCTTGAAAATGGTCAAATCTTTGTAAATGAAAGCATTGATTCTTCATATTCACATCAATAGGTGTTGTTTCAGCTCCATATGTGTCTTCTCTGCTACAACTCCAAAATTCACCATTAGAATCTCCTATGAGATTGAAAGAACTAACAGAACTGTGGGATAAGCTATAATACTTGTTTCTTACTTTGATTTGCTTCTCCACCTTGGTAGTATGCTTATACTACTTTTGACACTTCATCACTTATATTCACTTTCATTTCTATTTTGAAGAGTTATATCTCCGCTTTTGGGATTTACAGCTTGAAAATGGTCAAATCCTTGTAAATGAAAGCATTGATTCTTCATATTCACATCAATAGGTTGTGTCAGCCTCCATATGTGTCTTGCCATAAGTCAAAAATTCATCATTAGAATCACCTCTAAGATGCCAAAGAACTAATTGAACTGTGGGATAAGAATACTTATTTCTAACATTGACTTGCTTCTCCACCTTGGTAGCATACTTCAACTACTTTTGACACGTCATCACTTATATTCACTATCATTTCTATTTTGAAGAGTTATATCTCCGCTTTTGGGATTTACAGCTTGAAAATGGTCAAACCTTGTAAATGAAAGCATTGATTCTTCATATTCACATCAATAAGTGTTGTTTCAGCCTCCATATGTGTCTTCCTTCTACAACTCCAAAATTCACCATTAGAATCTCCTTTGAAATTGAAAGAACGAACAGAACCGTGGGAAAAGCTATACTACTTGTTTCTTACTTTGACTTGCTTCTCCACCATGGTAGCATGCTTCAACTACTTTGAGACTTCAACACTTATATTCACTATCATTTCTATTTTGAAGAGTTATATCTCCGCTTTTGGGATTTACAACTTGAAAATGGTCAAATCCTTGTAAATGAAAGCATTGATTCTTCATATTCACATAAATAGGTGTTGTTTCAGCCTCCATATGTGTCTTCTTACAACTCCAAAATTCACCATTAGAATCTCCTTTGAAATAGAAAGAACTCCAATGAACTCGGGATAAGCTTATAATACTTGTTTCTTACTTTGACTTGCTTCTCCACCTTGGTAGCATGCCTGAACTACTTTTTACACGTAATCACTTATATTCACTATCATTTCTATTTTGAAGAGTTATATCTCCGCTTTTGGGATTTACAACTTGAAAATGGTCAAATCCTTGTAAATGAAAGCATTGATTCTTCATATTCACATCAATAGGTGTTGTTTCAGCCTCCATACGTGTCTTCTTGGTACAACTCCAAAATTCACCATTAGAATCTCCTTTGAAATTGAAAGAACTAACAGAACTGGGATAAGCTATAATATTTGTTTCTTACTTTGACTTGCATCGCCACTGTGGCAGCATGATTAGACTACTTTTGACACTACATCACTTATATTCACTCTCATTTCTATTTTGAAGAGTTATATCTCCGCTTTTGGGATTTACAAACTTTGTAAATGGTCAAATCCTTGTAAATGAAAGCATTGATTATTCATATTCACATCTATAGGTGTTGTGTCAGCCTCCATATGTGTCTTCTTGCTATAACTCCAAAATTCGTCATTAGAATTCACCTATGAGATTCAAAGAACTAACAGAACTGTGGGATAAGCTATAATACTTGTTTCTTACATTGACTTGCTTCTCAACCTTGGTAGCATGCTTAAACTACTTTTTTACACTTATATTCACTATCTTTTCTATTTTGAAGAGTTATATCTCCGCTTTTGGGATTTATAGCCAAAATGGTTAAATCATTGTAAATGAAAGCATTGATTCTTCATATTCACATCAATAGGTGTTGTTTCAGCCTCCATATGTGTCTTCTTGTTACAACTCCAAAATTCACCATTAGAATCTCCTCTGAAATTGAAAGAACTAACAAAACTGTAGGATAAGCTATAATGTTTTTTTCTTACTTTGACTTTCTTTTCCACCTTGGTAGCATGCTTATACTACTTTTGACACTTCATCACTTATATTCACTCTCATTTCTATTTTGAAGAGTTATATCTCCGCTTTTGGGATTTACAGCTTGAAAATGGTCAAATCCTTGTAAATGAAAGCATTGATTCTTCATATTCACATCTATAGGTGTTGGTCAGCCTCCATACGTGTCTTCTTGCCACAAGTCAAAAATTCACCAATAGAATCACCTATTAGAGTCAAAGAACTAACAGAACTGTGGGATAAGCTATAATACTTGTTTCTTACATTGACTTGCTTCTCCACCTTGGTAGCATGCTTAACTACTTTTTACACGCTATCACTTTTATTCACTATCATTTCTATTTTGAAGAGTTATATCTCCGCTTTTGGGATTTATAGCTTGAAAATGGTCAAACCTTGTAAATGAAAAGCATTGATTCTTCATATTCACATCAATAGGTGTTGTTTCAGCCTCCATATGTGTCTTCTTCTACAACTCCAAAATTCACCATTAGAATCTCCTATGAGATTGAAAGAACTAACAGAACTATGGGATAGCTATAATACTTGTTTCTTACTTTGATTTGCTTCTCCACCTTGGTAGCATGCTTATACTACTTTTGACACTTCATCACTTATATTCACTCTCATTTCTATTTTGAAGAGTTATATCTCCGCTTTTGGGATTTACAACTTGAAATGGTCAAACTTGTAAATGAAAGCATTGATTCTTCATATTCACATCAATAGGTGTTAGTGTCAGCCTCCTATAATGTCTTCTTGCCATAAGTCAAAAATTCACCATTAGAATCACCTATGAGATGCGAAAGAACTAATTGAATCGTGGGATAAGCTATATTACTTTTTTCTTACTTTGACTTGCTTCTCCACCTTGGTAGCATACTTCAACTACTTTAAGACTTCAACACTTCTATTCACTATCATTTCTATTTTGAAGAGTTATATCTCCGCTTTTGGGATTTACAGCTTGAAAATGGTCAAATCCTTGTAAATGAAAGCATTGATTCTTCATATTCACATCAATAGGTGTTGTTTCAGCCTCCATATGTGTCTTCTTGCCATAAGTCAAAAATTCATCATTAGAATCACCTATGAGATGCAAAGAACTAATTGAACTGTGGGATAAGAATACTTATTTCTAACATTGACTTGCTTCTCCACCTTGGTAGCATGCTTATACTACTTTTGACACATCATCACTTATATTCACTATCATTTCTATTTTGAAGAGTTATATCTCCGCTTTTGGGATTTACAGCTTGAAAATGGTCAAATCCTTGTAAATGAAAAAGCATTGATTCTTCATATTCACATCAATAGGTGTTGTTTCAGCCTCCATACGTGTTTTCCTTCTACAACTCCAAAATTCACCATTAGAATCTCCTTTGAAATTGAAAGAACTAACAGAACTGTGGGAAAAGCTATAATACTTGTTTCTTACTTTGACTTGCTTCCACCTTGGTAGCATGCTTAAACTACTTTTTACACGTAATCACTTATATTCACTATCATTTCTATTTTGAAGAGTTATATCTCCGCTTTTGGGATTTACAACTTGAAAATGGTCAAATCCTTGTAAATGAAAGCATTGATTCTTCATATTCACATCAATACGTGTTGTTTCAGCCTCCATATGTGTCTTCGCTACAACTCCAAAATTCACCATTAGAATCTCCTTTGAAATAGAAAGAACTAACAGAACTGTGGGATAAGTTTATAATACTTGTTTCTTACTTTGACTGCCTTCTCCACCTTGGTAGCATTAACTACTTTTTACACGTAATCACTTATATTCACTATCATTTCTATTTTGAAGAGTTATATCTTCGCTTTTGGGATTTACAACTTAAAAATGGTCAACTCCTTGTAAATGAAACCATTGATTCTTCATATTCACATCAATAGGTGTTGTTTCAGCCTCCATATGTCTTCTTGGTACAACCCAAAATTCACCATTAGAATCTCCTTTGAAATTGAAAGAACTAACAGAACTGTG